>JAXRJS010000091.1:4590000-4865000 GCA_037127375.1 Dione juno | reverse complement strand
ATAAAACTTACAAATTCAACGAGTATGTAATGAGGTAATTTAAGTAATTTTTAACTCGATTTTAATATTTTATTTTCGTGTTTTTATTTATACCTGCGGACAATTATTTGGGGATGTTATAATCTACGAGTTATTTCCAATTGACCACACCATTGAATCACCACACCAGAGGGCAGGATACAGTCAGGTCAGCTCATTCTGCAGGAGTGCAGGCCAGTACGCGACGCAATTTAGAAGCCGTTGGCGGTAGTTTGATATAATAATTATATCAACTAATAGAGGAATGCCGCCTCAGTCTACCCGTCACCACGGACTACTGCAAAGTGTTCGAAACTTAGGATTTCCAAAAATAATGAACAATATACGCGATTAATCCGGTTGAACTGTTAAACTTCTCACTTTGTGTAAAATTTCATAAGTCTAGATCAATGAAGTACAATTTATAAGAATTGATAAATTTAAATATGCGTTCGGGATGGTTTTTTTAGTTTGGAATGGTTATCTGAGGTACACCTGTAAATTACCAATCTTCAGAATTTCCATTTTCGGAATTTCTAAATTATTGCCAATTTCATAACTCTAAGTAAGCGGGAAGTACTCGGTTATAATTTTCAAAAATCGCCGTGGAATATGCAAAAAAATGAAGCACAAACGCTCATATCTTTTGATAGCATTAACTTAGATGTACCTCTTAAAGAGACTACCAATATAGATTTACGGTCCTAATTTTAGCATGATAGCATTTTGAGAAAATGGCAACAACAGACGGACAACAAAGTAATCCTATAAGGGTTCTGGTTTTTCCTTATGATGTAAGGAGCCATAAAAAATGTTAAAAAACAATTTAAAAAAAATCCCACATTATAGTTTAAAAAACCTACCACACCAATTAAGGCTAATAAACTAAAAGATTGTAATAACTTAAGCGAAGGTAGTTCGTAAGCTATCACATCTTATAAAATGTTATGTAATAATGTCTTAAGCATAAAAATTTATTAGTTTCAAGTTTGTTCACCTTAAGAAGCTTTATATATATATATACATATATTATATTATAATATATATATATATATATATATATATATATATATATTTATTATATATTATACATAAGTATATATGAATGTTGCCAAGTGCTTTCCGAATGACTTTATGCATATGTACTCTAATCATGAGACTCTCATATATATATATATATATATATATATATATATATATATAATTATATCATATATATATATATAATTATCAATATAGATTTCTAAATTTGACTATATATAATATATATCTATATAGTTTATACTATATATATATATATATCGATTTATAGAGAACAGAATTTATTAAAAAGTAACGGAATTATATCACGTGCTTGAAAAGTATTCAGTTTAATCGATACTCAATTAATCCAATTTGCAAGGAAAATAATCGAATGTACTCGTATATATGACCTTTTTAAATTAAAACGTGTTTGGTGTGTCCTTTGAAAGGCGTTTAAAGTAGTTTAATGTATTAATATTTGCTGTTATTGTTTTAGTTTATTTTTAAAATACGAATTGCACTTTCAGCATTATATTTAATGCGCGGAAACTTTGTCGATATCAACAATAAGCAAAATAAAACAATTAAGCTCTTAAAAAGTAAAAACTATACCATGTTTTACTTTGTAGCTTTTGAGCTTAATATAATTTTAGCTTAAATGTATTTAAAGCTCGAAGGTTTTAATATAATAATAGAATTTTCTTAGTATAATTTAATAGAATAGATTAGTTATACAGATAACTCAATGACTAGTGTATTAATAAAAAAAACAAATAAAAGAAAAATATACGAATATATGTTTATATATCTATACATGTCCTAGAACTGGACCTTGCACTCAGCCTTCACCAACAAAACTAGTTTAAATGTTTATTTTCTAAATATTTTAGTAGAGATGACTCTAGCTGTAGATCTCTTTCCCTTATATGGCATGGTGTCATCTATATAGGTAAGATAATATTTTTTATATCTCTAACTTAATTTAACATAGTGTTTTAGTTCTTAGTGCTCCTGCGGGAGTTAAGGTCTTTTTCATCTTGAGTTTTCTGTACATGTGTTTGTGACCTTAGTCCGTTTAAATGGAGCTTTGTGTGAATATTTCAATAGTGTACAATTTAACAACACAATTGGATTCAATAAGAGGCGCTGGATTTGTTCTATAATAGTAAAATATAATATCAGCTAAGCTATAAGAAAAGATGTATAACATTGACAATTCTTTTCTAGGACAACTTCTACCGGATCCTGAGCTCACTAGTCTATCTATAGGTTTAGTTATAAAAAAAAAGTGTTTGTTCCTTAAATATTTGTAAGAAAAATGATCTGCCTGTCTGTTTGTACACGCACATCTTCGGATCTTCTGGCGGATTTGAATGATTTTTTTTTGCTGTATATGCGTTAAGTCTACCGATGAAGAACCAAAGGAAACCAGCTCAATTATTATAAATTAGAATGTGCTGCCATAACAATAATAATCGAACATGGAAAACACTTTTAATTGACATATAAAATTCAAGGATCTGGAACATCTCGTGGTGAAACACATTAGATAAGCATAACTATAAAAAGAAAATCGAGTGGCAAGGATCAAAAATCCACGCTAACGAATGTGTGACAAAGGTTACTATGGGGTTATGTTTTTTGTTAACATGCACAGCTATAAACTCTAATGATATTTAATGATATATTATTATTACTTCTATTATAATTTCAATATAGTAATACTGTAATCGACAATATTACACGTAGAGGTCGTAAGAGACATGTGTAAATAAACATGTATCAGCGAAACATATCATTACTTATAATTGTATGTTTTTATTATTTAACATGTAAGTAATTTAAATACTTTGGTACTTTTTACATAAGTCATTAGTTTGTGGGCTCTAGTGGTCAGTTACTTAAATATACCTTCATACCTCAAATTGATGATTTTAAATAAAGTGCTTTCACATTTGAATTTATTGAGGTTTTAGCATAATACCTATATTAAATAGTTGTAGGAGTATTAGTATAATTAAATGGCAACTCTAACAAATAACTAGATTCTTAAGGATAGAAATTATGAATATATAGTCATGCATGTCTATTTTTAAATAGTGTCCAACAAAATTCTTTTTAATTTAAGCAAATGTAAGGACTATGTGTCTATAGTGCTTAATAATAAAAATCTTTAATTATTGACAAATGTACGTGCTCCTCCCAAACATGGAAAAGATTTTAGTCTTGGGTCTGATACTGGAAACTGGACTGGACTGGAAACATAACTCAAAAAAATGTATTTCTTCAATGTAGTAGAGTATATATTAATTTTATAGATTTTTTTCACACATCTCCCGAGGCTAACAAGTTTGGCGAAGAGAACCTAGTCTTAAGACTATCCGTCTCTAATTTTCTGCCTAATACCTACCAAATCATGTTGATAGTGGAAATTAGTGGACTCTATATATTTAGGCTAATATATATTTAGGCTGTATTGGCCAGCGGTGCAGCGTCTTGTTGTGAATTAGATGATTGTGAGTTCGATTCCCATTTCGGGGACTGACAGACAAAAGTCACACCTCAGCATGCAACGTCTCATAAATTTTGCGGGAAGTAGGGAACGGAAAGTCTTCACAAAAGGTTTCCTTTGCTACCCTGCTGTACACAGGATAAAGCGTAAAACTAAAAAATATTAAACACTTATACTCTTCTATTATTAGGAAAGTATACATCAATTATTTTTTATTAATAAGCTTCAGTAAATTAAGTATAGACATTTTTATACCGTACTCGATTCATATCAGAGTGAACGCGTACCGGTTGTGGGTACCGTTCGCTAAAGCAGTTAGAACTGTCGCAAGGTAAAAAGTGGTTTGTCATTAAATTTTAAATACTCATTATTTAGTGTGACACTTTTATTTTATTTCATGTATTTAAATAGATAGGAACGCGATATAATGGGATGGGGTAATTTGTTATTATACATTTCGTATCCAGGTTGCATGTAAAATTATATATATTTATATAGAAAATGCGTTTATATTTTATTAGTATTGGTTATTTCTGTATATTATATACAATTTTAATCAAATACAATTATTAATATATGAAAGTAATATAATAACTGGACGGTATTATATAGTCGATAAAGCTCAACGAAAAGTTGAGAAACGGAGTGTCTCAACAATATGCCTCATCTGATTGTCGCTCTGCGTGCGAAAAGCACATTAATCAGGTGAAGATTATTAATATATATATATATATATATATATATAGATATATATATATATATATATATATATATATATATATATATATATATATATATATATATATATATATATATATATATATATATTAAAAATCTCCACCTGTTTTTCTGCATAGAATATTTTATTTCATCACATTCTGATAATTAATTAAAGACAAGTCACATTAAATCACCAATTAAGTTCAGTTTATTTGGTCATTTGCGTATTTTATAGGCTGACAGACGTAGTAATATAAGTAGTAGTGTGTGTTTGTATAATAAAATATTACCTTTCTAAAATATATTTCACTTTACGTAATCTGATGCGAAGTCAAACGTTGCAATTCTAACATAATTTACGATAATTCATATGTTTAATATTACTCAAACTACCTTATATGTAGGTATGTATATATAAAAAAGCAACAATTTTAATATTGACATGAATTCTTAGCGTAATAAAAGTATCCTTTAAAGATAAATTATTTTATATCTTACTTAGCTTTTTATAAAATTAATGATTATTTTTGCCTTGTATTATGCACTAGCCCATTGAGGCTCATATAGCAATGAGGATGCATCGGTTAGTTTTTTTTAATTAAAATCAATAGTTTCTCTCAACTCTCCAGATTTGTAATATTATCAGTATTAAACCTATAGATTCATATCACATTTCCCGATATATGAAAAAAAAATTTAACACAAAATTTATCTAACCCTAACAGAAATTAACAGGCAACGTCCAGTTAAATTTCAAACTCTACTACAGCCAGCATCGTACATTTTGAAGTTTTATAAACGCGTTCCCTATTACTATAGGCTTGGATCGAAACTAAATATTTATTGACAAAGTTATTAACAGTAGCGTCACGTACTGCTTTCATCGACTTTGACCGATTTGTGAAAGTCTACAATCTCTAACATGTGCTTTATAATAATGTAGAGTTCAGAATTTAACTCGAAGTCAAATATATAAATTTTTCAAAGTATTTTTTTATTGTTTTTCTTTATTTAGGTTGTAAATGTAAAATCTTAATCCTAATATATTTTTTAAGTATAAGATTTCAGTATACAATAAGTATATAGTACTCATTAATATTTATAAATAATTTATTGAGTTAAGCTCTACAGTTTTTGCTAATATATATAACAATTGTTAGCATTACGGTGTATCTCGCATATAGCAACATATACGGAAACAACATAGTGTTAAGACTATCAGTTTTCCCAATAAATTAATTCCCCCAAGTGGAAATCGAACTCGCAACCGCCACGCTTAGAGTCAGACGCTACCAACGTGTGATGACCCTTAGTATCGATAACTTAAATAAAATAATTTTATTTTAATATTCTCAATAATTTATAAAAATTTATATCGTTATAGATATAAGCATTATGGAAAATTTATCTCTTAATGAATCTTACATGTGTATACCTAAAGTCAATGGCCACAATACCGGATAGGTGTAAATTCCTAAACAAGTGTGATATTAAATATTGAGGTGACGTAAGCACACTGCGTTCTAAGTAACTTAGTTGTTAGTCTTAATTTAGAAATGACTAAGTTTTAATAGATTCGCCTATTTGAGAACATTAAATATATTTTTCTATGTTTTATTTGAATATATATACTTTTATATACTCGCATGTAGGCAGAAGAAACCTAAGTATTAAGACACGCCTTATCCCACTATTCGCCCAATTTTTGAGACACTGTGTGTAGAGTGGCGGAGCCCAGAAGCGCGCATTGTTTTGTAGCAAAAAAATACCGACATCATTGAGAAAATATTGTTTTCTCTTCAAAAAACAGCTTATTTTCTATATAACACTAGTAATCCTAATATTTGAATAATATTGTGTCTCTGTCTTTAAATAGTATCGGATTAGTGAGATTATACTATGTATTTTTAGTAATTTTCGATACTGGTTTCTCTATTATGTTCATAATAACATAGACATAAACTACGAAGGAGCATTTGACGCGTGACATATGTGTTGCCATAGCAACGTGTGTTTAACTTTAGACAAAAGTATATATTGTCAAATATATGGTAGTGTGTGTTATAATTACTTTATAATTTAAAGTATTTCTTATGCATTATTTATAAATAGATTGATCAAAAGTGGATTTTTCATCCATATTATACATTAATTTAAAAAAAATATATAAAATTAGATATGATATCTAATACTCGTCATGATGCATAAAAATCATTCAAAGTGCATCGATGAATGATTCACGATGTAAATTTTTTTCCTCAGAAGCCTTAGCCGTAGTAAACTAGCAAATAAATTTAGTCTTTATTTCTTAAAGATCAAGATCAAGTTTGAACTATCGGGATTTAGCTATAAATTTAATTTGTAAGGTGTACGCATAACAATATCCTGCAACGTAGTCATTGCTGTCTCAAATAACATTTCCGGTTTGGACAAAGCGAGAAACTAAGGTCTAAAATGTAGTATAACATTTTATGTGAATTATTTATAAAGCTATTGAAGCTATGACGGACATTTTAGTTTGAAATTCTTAGTATCAATGGATATCCTTTGTACCAATAAAATATACTTGTTTTTACAGTCGTATGAGTTTGAATACAAATTTATAACAATAAATCTTTTGTGCAATAAAGATTTTGTTATGTTTATTTTAAAAATATATTTTTCTCAATGTTTTTTTATAATATTAAAAGAAGTACTAAGTGTTATTAAACTTATTCCCTTATATTTTTTAAGCTTATATATACAGTAAGTTATGCAAAGCGAACTTAAAGTCAAGACACTCGGTTTCTCTCTTTCCGATTGGATTCCAGAGATTGTATGGTGAAGCTCAGCTCTGCTGTTTGTAGCTTAATTATGCAGAATATATTAACATGTAAATAATATATTTATAAAATATTCTATCTAAACTAGATACATATCTAAACTAATATTATAAAAAGAAAACTACTAGATATATTTCAAAAATTCTTTCACAATTACAAAGCTGCATCTTCACTGAGTGATGTAGGCTATATAACATTAAAAAAAATGGTGATCCCTAATAAAAATGCAACAATATAACTTAAGATGTAAAGCCTTAAATAATCTATCATCGCATGCGTTGCGGAAACTATTGATGTTTGAACAAATAAATTTTTTACAGTATTATAGAACGTTTCAATATCTACAATATTCAACTTGACAAAAAAATGATCGTGTTTGGCAAGGCAAGGGGCCAAGCCGCAGGTGGGTCGCTAGCTTATAATAATCCTATAGAGGACTTTTACATTCAAGTTTATAGTCGTATAAAAATATTCTCATACAACAAAATTTCCCCCTACAGCCCCAAATGGTTTCTTTAATGTTTAACAAACATCCCATACAAATCATTGCGTGTTATTTACCAATGAGCCGAGATTTATCTACTTTCACTTCAAAATTTGAAGGCATTCGGAACAAGAAATCGATTATACAACTGCTCGTACAACGTCGAAGACATTAATGGTATTCGTAAATTTGTCTCATTAGCATGATCGGTTAAGCGTCAAATAATAATTGGTCGTAAATAATAATATTATGTTTTATTATAAATGTATATATTACTATATATATATACATCTTGACTGAAATATGGAAAGGCGTTACTTTCACATTTCAATTATTGTCTATACAAATATTCTAAAGATGAAGAATGTTTGGTTGGCCGTGCTTATCTCAGGAACTACTGATTCAAATAGAAATGTTAGAGTTTCTTCAGATTCTTGGAATGGCTCAAAGTTCACACACAACTATTAGCTGGTACGATTAGAGCACGTGGGCGAAGTCGCAGGTAAAAACAAGTCTATAAGATGATATAGAAGCGAATATCTTGATAGATTCTATTATTCTATAAAATGTATATGTTACAGTTAATAATGATTAACTGAGTGCAATGGTACGACCACTTGGTTCGTACTCTTGTTATTTTAAATGTTGTAGTTCTGTAGTCCAGCTTGAAAAATATGTGCAACTGTTGTGTGTATGTCTCGAAAGGCGAAAAGCGGAGAACAGAGTGTCCTAATACATGGATCTCTCTGCCTACCATGCTATGTGCGGGATACAGCGTAAAGTTATCAGTAGATTATCTCTGATTACCTTTCTCATTATCACTATCGTAAATAACCTTTTTCTTATTTTTTTAATGGGCACTACCAAGTATCGATCAAGTGCTGCAAGTTGTACTCAGGCACCGAGGGACCCCAACCAATTCCATAATTGTAGCTCCGAAAGTACAACTTGAAAACTTATCCTCTTAAATTTGTAGACTGTCTGTCTGCAGATAGATATTAATTAGTTTGTAATGGACTTTTTCTGGTGTATGTTCAAGTTTAATTGCCATTAGGTTAAGGCGTAAATAATAAATACGTATATAAAACATATTATATATACAAAGATCATACTGTCGCATCAATAAATTGATTCTCGATATAAAATATGATATTTTAATTGAATCTTTAACATAGGTATATTATTACGATTATATCATCGGCCTTGCAAAGTCGTGATTAGTTGTGACTGGTGATTACGGATATGTTCACTTAATTACGGACAAAAGGCTTGAGAAGTTTTTAAAGAGATATAGCTTAGTTGTCAGCTATTAGATAAATAATGTAAGTACAGGTTCAATAATAATTATAATATATATTATTTGGTAAATTAATTTAATATTTATTACCTATAAGACTAAGATATTTAAGAACAAGATTTTTTTACCTAAAAGATTTTTTTTTCACCTTTATCCCGTATATATCAGGGTATGCAGAAAAAACCTAATGTCGAAACAACTTGTTCTCCGCTTTCCGACCGAATTCAAAACATTGCGTAAACTAGTGGCAGATCTCAACGCCGCGCTTTGTCATACAACTTCAGAGAATTAAAAATACGTGCTTGCATTCAGACGCCCCACTCGGCCACGATAATCGACGTTTTCTAACCAAATAATTATTATTTTTAGATTTAAAATCTACATATCTATTAATGACTAATATATATGATAATTATCACAAGATATTAGATGATACGATTTTCTAATCTCATCGCTTATAATAGTAGTGGTAGTAGTAGAAATCGAGCTTTGAGCAACATTTTCAATTCTAAAATAAATCTCAATATTGATGTAACAATAATAAATAATATATTTTACAAACCTATAGTAATTTTAATAAGCATATTACTTACTTGCATATAGTTTTTTCAAGAGGTGTATTTAATTGTGGCAAAAACCGATACCGTAACAACGCGATCATTGAACCGTGGACGAAGTCAAAATTTATTCAGACATTTGTTTGCTGACAAGACTAACTTCATGTCACGGTTTTATTTATAAAAAAAGAACTTAGCTTCATAATAAGATATGGAAATATATATATATATATATATATATATATATATATATATATATATATATATATATATATATATATATATATATATATATATATATATAAGAGAACGGAGTGATAACAAACGTCTTATCACGCCGATCTCTTTTTGCCACACTAGTTCCTGTCATTGTGGGGAAACGAACTGGCTCACTGCTCCACGAAATATAAAAAAAAATTCTGTAAACATTATAATATTATACTTTTTTATTACAATAACTAAGAATTCCCTTTAGTTTCCTGGATATTGAAACAATTTTTACGATTCTTGTGGAAATAAATATCTAGAATATAAATTATAATAAACTATTATTTTTAGTTAAAATGACCGAGTGTGTGTACCATTTGTTGATATGGTTGTTAGTGGAGAATATTAGTACCTCCTTCAGTATATGCATGATTAAAATTATTGATGATATATATATATATATATATATATATATATATATATATATATATATATATATATATATATATATATATATATATATATATATATATAATATTTAAAGATTTTATAGTGTATCATTTGTGACATAGGTAGTATGAAAGTTAACTGTCACAGCAAAGCTCTTAGCCCATTCGGTCAGTGTCAGGTCGTTCACACCTCGCGTCATCAGTAAGCGACATATCTAAATTGCAAATAACCAAATGAATAACACAGAGAGAAGAGATTATGTATGGAGAAAAAAATGTTAAAGAAACATATTAATGTTCTTTTTATTTATTCATCTCTCAATAGATTTATTGTACTTGTTAATTATTAATTCAAGTAAATAATCTGTTAAAGCTTATTGTGGCACATTGAGATAGCGACTGTAAGCTCGATGTTCGTGATTTCGATTCCTACATAGGGGGTTTTCTCCGCTCTGGTAGACAAAGCGTGGCGTTGAGTTCCGCTGAAACGTGAAGAGCGTAGTATCTTAATACTATGTTACCTATGCTATGTAGAGAAAAAATCATTCATGAACATACTCTTGAACCCTCGGACTTTTATAATATGAAATAATATTAATATGAAATAATATTAATATTTATATATTCAATACTCATTTAAGTTATATAAATTAACTAAAACAAGATACTCAATTATTATGTTTGATATTTTCTGAGGAAACCAAAAACTTAAATAAAATATATCGATATATTTTGTTAAGACAAAAACAAGATCTTTTCCGTTTATTCTTAAAAAAATGTTATTTGAATTGTTAATTTTTATTATCAAGACTGGTTGAATGAAAATAATTTTAAAGTAATTTTTTCTTAGTCGGGATCTAACTGCCAACAATCGTATGCACATTTAAACTTTACTAATTTACCTTAGCTTTTAATATATAATGTAAAAGTATACAGTACAGTAAAAAATGGAATAGCGGATATTACAAAGAACAATATCCGTCAAGCATTAAGAGTTATGTACAGGAAAACAGAAAATTTTAAAAAACCTAATGGAGGCAGATGATAGGCAAAAAATGCTTTTTAAAATCGGTATAAGTCATTTATCATCAGTTTCGAAGTGACACGGAACGTGGACGTGTGTTTCGACAGGTGGTCATTAATGTGGTAGAATACATAATAATACCTCTAGATATACTATTCCATCAATTTTTACTAGACTGTAATAATATTAATATAACAAAAGTTCCGTCAGTCAGTACGTAATGGCGCAAAATTGGGAAATCGGATCTTCACTCAACGTGAACTATATACCCTACTATACACGGGACCCTACTATATACGGGATACAGCGTGAAGCTTTTTTTTAGTTCTATAGCCAGGTAAAATAAAACGCGGCTTTAAGCTCTACCAGATGTGAAAATATTTGACACAACTATTAAGTATACCATAACATTTCATAATTTTTTCTCATATACGTTTAAGTCTTTATTTTTATTATTTATTATATATTTTAGTAAAGCCTTTAAATTGACTGATAGCTAGCTTATTATTAAAGCCATTTCAAAATAAACTGGCTATCAGTCTGTCTTTTGTGAAGCTTTCATTATTTGTTAGAATGAATGTGCTAAATTATGGCGATGAGTGGTACAGTATTACAGTTCCGTTTTGCCTTTTGTAATTTTAGAGCACGTAATCGGATGATTCATTTGTCAATATAACTAAATCTCTTGAGCTTTTTCCTCTTAATGTTCACGATTCTCTCCTATACAGAACGAGTTATATACGTTCTTAATAAGGCAAAATTAATAATGAAAAAGTATATTACATACTCTGTTTACGAAAATAAATATTTTGTAATACATTTCAAAGAAGCTTTTTATTCAACAGCCGACTTTACCTTTTTGCATCTTAATTAAAATTAATCTTAACATAATATATTAATTTTAAGTTGAAAAAAAGTAAAAGAGAAAAATAAATACAGATATATACAAACTTATGAAAGTCAATCTTATTCAAAGTCACTATTTTCCTATGTAGTTTAGTAAACAATAAAACAAAAAAAAGTCTAGCTAGAATAGACAACAAAATTATGTTACAAACGTACATACATATATTAGCATATATTATTTTGTATAACGATATAATCTATATCACAAATCGTGTTACAACCAAAACTAATATATTATGATAAGATCAATATACTCGTATTTCGATATTCGACGACGGACATATCGTGGCTGCACAGTGTTAACTGAAAAACTTCCGCGTTAAATATTCATTAGATAATTACCAATACATAAACTATTCATTGGGAGACACGTAAACAAACTTAAATGACAAACGGGCCACTTTCACTATTCCTCTACTGTAAGAGAATCTCGATACTCGTTAACGACTATAGTATTTTAACTGTAGTGTTGTTCGTAAGTATTCAAGTGTTAAGTTAGTTACGTTATTAGTATAACAGATGTATTGATTACAAATATTGATTTATTTTATTAGAGAGAGAGAGGGAGAGAGAGAGATTTATTTACTTAATAAATGTTCAAGGATATATATATATATATATATATATATATATATATATATATATATATATATATATATATATATATATATATATATATATATATATATATATATATATATATATTTGTTTTGCATTTGCTTTGTCGCCAGAGCGAAAAAAATCCTCCCCGAGTGGGAATCGAACGTACAAACCATTTACAGGCAGAAGCTGTACCTCTGCGCCACGACGGTCCTCAATTTAAGTTCTTAATTGACTAAGTCAAATTGCGACCTAACCTTCCACTGCGAGACAAGGCTACTGAAGGTTTCAATAGAGAATCTTGACTAGTTTTCTTTCTCAACCTAAAAAATAGAAGATAACTAAGTGAAAACATGGTAAAATATAAAACCGTATACCAATGGTGGTATTACACACTGAGTAACGAATGAAAGACAATTTTTAGTTCACCGAAGCGTGACAATTCGGCTTATATTATATCGAATGTAAGAACTCTACAAATTGGCCGTATTACGGATTTGTTACGTTCAATATTGTCGGTGATTTAGTTCGTAGCTTTTTCGATGATTTGAACTAAATTATTGCGGTTATAAAGATGATTAATGGTAAATTAAGTGTCGCCTCGCTTTAAATTTCACTTTTGTGTTTCTAGTTGAGTGTGTGTAACGATTTGAGAAAATATAACTTTTAGAATTTCTTATTGATTAACTCAATGGTTTGGGCTAATTTGAACACGAGGGTACAAATGAGCCCGGGCTTTTGGAAAGCTTACGTGAGAACATATAGGCATATATAGATAATATAAAAATGTTTTAATGTAACGAACAGGAGCTATGGAAAGTATTACAAGCTTTACTGAAATAGAGTTCGGATAGACTGTCTAGGTATTTTTTACACCATTTAAAAGGTTGACATTTTATAATTATTATCAATGACAATTTATAGATCTATATTGTCATATTAATGCTAATTTTAAATTATAATAAGTGATTACATTTTTGCTTAAATTTAAGATTGGCCTTTCAAAAAGAAATAAATTATGAGACATTACTAATAATATCAACATCGACCTATTCCAATTTTAAATGTTACTTTTAAATAACACATACATGTGTATGTCATTATATATCATCAGTAAATCTCGGGACAAAAGCTCATAAATTAATTTTTTTTAGCAACTATAGTTTTATTTCATAATATCAACCTTGCGATTTTTTTTGAGATTTATCTAAAAATTGTATCAAGTTTTTAGTCTTTATAAACAAGTTTATAACAGATCGTAAAAATTTTTATAGATACGGCAATGTTATAAAAATTATATAGAACAAATGTTAAAGTACCATATCAACACCTTAGTACAGCGAGTCCATTATATTGCCAGTTTTTATTATCGGTCCCTTAATTTAAAATGTTTGAGGCGAAAGTCCAGGGTGCCTGGGGTCAACAGCCTGGCAACCTGTTCAACAATACTGAATCCAGTCTTATAAAATTCAATAAATTACCTTGAATTTAGTTAAGATTATTCGGTAGCAGGTTTGTTATATGTTTTTTGATTTATCTCAGTTCGAGAATAGAGGACTTTAATATCACAGAAAGTGTATGTAGCGTAGCTCATTTTTCACGTAGGTATATTTAATTAACATTAGATTAAAAATCAAAATTTCGTATTCAGTAAAAAACAAACCCTGACGCTATTTATTGTTTAACATGCATACTTTAAAGATATTTAGTTTTTCATGTAATTAATTTAAACCTATCTAATTTAGTCCATTATATCCCAACTTCGTCTAAATAATAAGTGTATTCAAATATTGCCGTTAACTGTATATTACGCAAAATAAGAAACTAGGAAGAGTAGTCACTTCAGGTGCCGGACAAAGGGTGCAGTGTCCGGAACACAGCATTCGAAAAATATACAATAGTAAAAAGGTGTGGTGGAAACGAAATTTCGACAATCCCACGCTTGATGGACCGAGACCGAGTGAAATTTATTGTGACATCACATATGTACGAAACACTAGCTTACGCTTTACGGAGCGCCTCTTTTACCTCGTCCAAATTCACTTACCTCTTCATCCACGCCATCTGGGTGATCCTCATGATTTAAACGTCACTTTCTTCCAGTATTATCGATATTGTGTTCACATGCTTACTAGCTGAATAATACCCGTCATGACTTTTTGTTGTCAAGTTAGAATCAATCAAATGAAAACTATGTAGGGTAGATATAAATATTATAAACATGTATAGATTATAGTTCCTAGGGTCTCGAAAAAAAGAAGTCAGCTCCTAGGTGGGATTGGAAGCCATACATTGTATACAGTTAATGATATCTGAATTGAAGCAATTCAAAGACTCAACTTCTTTTTACTCTTCTTCTTCTGAGCGTAATTCATTACCGCGAATGGGGATCGAATCTATGACTGTCGCTCTACGATGATCTCCCACAGAAATACCTAGTAGTACAATAATGAAATTTTTAAATAATTATTTAAAAAAAGGAAATGGATAAACAACTGTGCAATTCCAATAAGCTAACAAGACATGCTGAGCCCAAGTGAATTCTATTGTAATAAATTACTTGCAAATCCTCATACTTGGAAGGAACTTAAATCCTACAATAAATCCCAGTCAGGGTAAATTGTGGATTATTTTAAATTATTCTATTGTTGTAATAATACAGGTTACAAATAAAGTATTTCTGCTAAGTGATGTTTGAGAGTCGAGACTTAAGCAAATTATGCTATTGGCTAGGGTTGTACATTTATGGTAGATTTTTGAATTTCAAATTTTTAAAATCTTTTTCTCATTTATAATATTTATTTGTATTTATTGATTCTGTTATGTTTTGTTTTTTTTTTACTATTATCCTAGTTTTTTTTTGCGAGAGTACTGAACTGTAACTGTACTGTAACAGTTACCGTAACTTCAACATATTATCAAATATTCTTTCTATACATTTGGTACCTACTATATAGATAGTAGGTACCATAAAAAGACATCCTTTTAGAACTTTTCAAAACTATACACATATTAAAAATGTATGATTATTTTAAACTTGTAAATGAGATAACGGTGTTAAAAACATATTCCAATGGAAAAATACCATATAGGTACATACTTAAATTTGCAAATCATTTATATTCTGTCCTTGATTCCTGCTGAACAGGTTTCCAGACATAGCTTTTAGCTGTTAAAGCATAAATATGCCTCCCAAGATGCAAGTGATAATTGAATACGGACCTGCTTATATTTATTTATTGATGGGAGATGGATAACAAGTTATGATTAACCTACACTTAGAGGTTACGAGGATATTTAATAGTTTTGTTTTATAGCAAATGTAATTGTTAGAAATGCTTAGTATAATAATGAAGCAAGAATTATTGAGAACTTGAATTATGGAGTGAGGATCTAATGATACCGATCATGGATGGATGGATGGATCCAATTTGTAAAGATTACTTTTATTTTTTATAAAAATATTCCATTTTAATACAAATTACAGTTAATGAATTGAAACCGGTGGAAAGTTACCAATGAAGGAACTATTAAACTTATAAATTAACCCTTAATAAAAAAAAATACTTTTGGATACCTGCGAATTGATCTAAGAGATCATTATAGACAATCATATATTTAACGAATTTCTATATTTGCTACTTTAAAATATAATATAAAAAAATCTATTTCTATCATAAATGAAAGCTTGACAACTCTAGTACCTAATGATAATAATCCTATCTATGCAAAGGTTGTTGACATGCAGAGCCTCGCTCGGTGATATTACTATGCAACGTCTTGATTGTAAGTAGTGCTTGCTATATTTAGAACATGTAATGGGTGAATTCTGATGATTTTCATGTATAAAGTATTTCTAAAGTTGAATATAGAATGTTTTCAAAAATAATTTAATTAATTTAACAGCTTTAATTTAATTTAATCATTTGTTACTTGTTGACTGGCGGAAATCAAAGCCGCGCTTTATCTTGTTACCGGAGCGAGGAAAATAAAGTCTTTAAAACTATTTATCAAGTATCTAAGTATACTGCATATGTCATGAAAGCGGGAGACGTAAACGAAAAATCTGTTAAATAATAATGATACGTGACATAAGGAAGGTGCGTATATTATTAATAGAAGATTTTGAGTTCAAATGTAACTCATATTTACTCAAATTATATAATATAAATTTTAATAATGTTTGGCTGTTTATCCATAGAACAAATTTAAATCTATATTTTTAGACTGCATCCACCTTTTTTGAACTTCATTGTATGTAAAAAATAAAAGGGCGGCGGCGCGTATCCTTCGACTTTTTCTCGTTACTTTTTAGTTCCCATCGAAACCTTACACGTTGTTGGGCGGAGCGAGACGGTTGTAAATGATTAACCTTTAAATGTTATCTTGGAAATTTATATAAACTAGCTTAATGAATTCCATATTTATTTACGTATAATGAACTAGTATTGTACCTAAAAAAAATATCGGGTGGAGTTTAGTAGCGAACTACATATTATTAACAGTAGCTTTACTTGATAAGTGGATTATGCAAAACAAAAAGATTTGTCAATCCCAGCTAACAGTTCCCGAGGTAGTAAATATTTGAAATGGAACAATTTGAACGAATTGATCGCGTATATATTGATTTGGATATTATTGGAAAGACGTTTCGAACACTTTGCAGTAGGTTACACTTTGCCTTGGTCACGGGTAGACTTTAGGAGTCAAAAATAATATCAAAATCCATATTGTAAAATCGCGCAAAAACAACGATATTATTATTAATAAATAATACTAGTATACAATACTTGTAGCAAGTACCCGCTTGAAAAGTGATTAATAAATCATATATTATTATTATTATGCACCTGTGTAGTATAGTAGTACTTACACATAAGCCTAGACTGCCATTTACCTTATTATGATCTATATGTACTTAATCTAGATTCTAAGCTTTTTCTAAGTAATATGCATATTGACAAGCGACCATTAAGAAGGCAATCATGATTATTATACAGTGTGTTCCATTTTTGTCATGTCAGTAAAGGAGGTCTTGTTACGATACCTGTTCAAGTAACGGTTTCTTTCATTTAAGATAAAATATTAAGATTGTACGATTTAATCAAAGTAAATAATTTTGTAGCCCAATACATAAGGCCGACAAAATAACTATAATATAACTAAATATAATATAATATAACTATATCAATATTATTGACGTTGATAAAAGAGTATTAATTATTAAGAAAACAAAATCTGTTATTTTTATAACGATTTATTTTGTTTTACAACTAAGGAAATACTTTTAAAGAAATTTTGGGATATTTTTAATAAGAAAATTGATGAAATTGATGTTTATAATTGGGGCATCCTAGATAAATATAAAATGTGTACTTTTAACTAACTACGCTATATAAACAGAATTGATAGCTATCAATTTAAAAAGCAAAATATTGACATACACTTAGAATAAAAAAAATCACTACATCAACTCACAGACATGATAATAAATTCAATATTTGTTTATCACTTCACATGTACCTCGTATGTTCTAGAATTTTTAAAATTTCATTTTAAACACATTATGTGTTACGTGGCGGAACTAAACACCGCATTTAAATTCCATCCGACTAAATAGTAAAATAGAAAAACTAAAATTTCACCAAACATAAAAATACGTAAACCGCGAACTGAAAGTAACGTTCTACATTCATAAAACTAGATTGATAAGATCTTAGTTTTTTAAATATATTTTTTCATAAGATTATTCAAATCGCCGTTATAACACTTTCCAATGTGCCTCATGCATGCCTCACACATTTTCATACCTTCAAATTGATTACTTGTAGGTATACAAATACGTGCTTGTGGCTAATTAGTGTAAATATTGGAAAATTTTATGTTAAGGTTTTCTACTATAATTATTTCTTTAAATATTTTAAATCTAGTGTTGTAACTATGACTGAATACAGTGAACAAAATACTTTCTACATTCTTAATATTATTCTGAGAATTGAGATATAAGAAACAATTTTGCCTACAAGTTTATTCGAAAAAGTAAAAATATAATACAAAACAAATCTTACTTTCAAAGCTAATTTTATATGAAAAAAAAACAATGTAGCTGTTTTTATACCATAATTTCAACAAAATTTCATATATAAATCATCTGTAGCTTAAAATGATTATTTCCGATAATGAAATTGAATCTATAGCCAGCAGAGCGAATCTCGAAGACAGGTAGTGAAAATGACTGGAAGTGGGACAAATGCTTGGCAGTTTATGTTAAATGCTCGTGCCACTAACTTAGGCATACATCTCTAGAGGTTTGCATTTGCATTTACGTATTGTTATAATGATAATTACCATAGTCAAGATAATGAAGATCTCGTGTGTTAATAGAATAATGTATCACTATATTACTTATTGAGTGTCGACCTTGACGTTTCAACTTTATTATGTAAAATATGGATGAGCGTTTTTTAAAATAAATTTTATAAAGATGTTCTAAATTATAAATAAATTAAATTATATGTACATAAATATATATAAATTAAAATAAGTACAATTAATTTATTACGAAGGTATTTAGAAAATAAATTTATATAACTGAATAAAAAAATATGTATTTCTAGGCTTACCAAAATTAGTAAGACATCCGATCTAAAATAGACACTAAAACAATGACACTTCACTAACGGGACACACTGTATATGATGTAAAAAAACGTTAAAATTTAAACCGACCAATGGAGCGAGAGGCACTACGCGTGCGTCATCCACGAGTGACAGTGGCAGACTGACTGCTAAGTGATAAGTTTACAAAATCCCCACACGATCTCGCAATTCTACAATCAATAACCAACCTTGGTGCAACGTGAGAACAACTAATTATATAAAACAGAATAAACTGTCTTAGATCATTTGATCAAGAAATAACTAAAGTCGCCTTCACATGCGCACGAGTCGACTTTTTGCGTCGACTTTTTTTTTCAACTTGTTTTGTCTTGTGACTGGCAATTTTTAATTTTGAGCCAAAATAACATATGACTAAAGGTAAATTTTGTTAATCTAAGCTTAATACCACCGAGCATAAGTTTATCTGGTGCCTGTACCTGTCATTCCAGTACAATGTGGTATAGCAAAGGTGGTTCAGTATCTTGAATGGTTTCTTTTCAAACATTTTGCAATACATAATTATATATATATTTAATTATAAATAAAACGAAGGCATTAGTTAATCAGTTCATGACGATATGTAATAATCGTATACAAATATTACTAACTTTGGTAAACGATACAAAAAGCTTATTTTGTAATACAAAAACTCAAAACAGTTGAATTCGACCTAAATTGTAACATAAGCTGTTGATTACAGTTCTGTTTGGTCATCAATTAACCGTTTATTGAGAAATTCAATATTTACAAAATATATAATGTGTAATAAAATAAGTGTGTAACTGTGTTAAGAAATATATATTTTTATATTTATGTTGTTTACACAACAACATGATAATGTGTTTGTATCATATTCAAATTAAATTATAATTATATATTAATTATTTTATATAATTATATAAGACCTCATTTCTCCAATTAAGTAAGGTATGTTGTAATTATGGTAAGTTACAAAAATTATAATTTATAGTATGTTTGGCATATTAACACACGACAAATATTTCATTCAGCTTCACGCTTTAACCCACAATAACAGGGAAGGGAGAGAAAATTTATGCATAAAAGTTTGCTATAATAGCTTAAGAGTTAGCGCCTGTTTATAAGCACGGTGGTTATGGGTTTGATTCCCACTAATGGGAATGATGAATTACTTTCATTTCTCCACTCTATTAGGTTTAACTTTGTGTTCTATCAATTCAACCTATAACATCTTGAATATAATTTCTCGTCCTGACAACATGACTTGTCTGTCCGATCTGCTATCTGCGGGATACGTAAAATTGAAAAAAAAATTGGAAAAATATACTTGAAAGGGGTCGAGATTGATATTGTTGTGCATATTCCATACAGAAGACTAAAAAGGAAATACCACGACTATTCCAATGCATAACCTACCTAAATATAAAACTATAAAACAAAAAAAAAGTATATAAACAAATGCAAATAATACTATTTGCCATACGGTACCATACGGTAAGCTCACCACACACATGAAATTGAACGGAATAGTGTATGACACATACGTAAATACCTACCTGTGTTTTTAGTATTATACAATACCTCTATATTTCTATAGCAGTATTGTAATAAAGTATAAAATCTCTACACACACAAAACACATCGCACACAAACACATCATAATTTTAATGTAAACTTTGAATTTACGATCAGGTAATAATCGAAATCTCTGTAGGTATGTAAATAACGAATTAAAATATCTTGGCCTGTTTATGTCATCAGTTCGTTGCTAGAATATACTTCAAAAGCGACATTAGTTGGATCTTTTTATGTTTGGTTAGGTAGACATAGGAGCTGACCGGAGAATCCATGGAATGATAAGTTCCTTCTCTTCTCTACATACATACATATAGATGTATAATATATAGATGTTTCAAAATAAAATATAGTAACATGTTGAAAATATCTAATTTTAAATAATTTAGCCGTTAAGAGCAACAAGCTTTGGTCGTTACTGTCGATGGAAATTTACAAACTGGTTGACTATTTTATATACGTATAGGTATTTTAATGTTCTCCTATCACTTATAGTTTTAGGCGTTTTATATTATTAAAGAGTCTATTGAAATTATTTAGATTTCTTGCTCAATAAAAACTTTAAACGATTACATGTTTAGAAGATATTTAAAATGTTGTTAAATTGAAGTTCACGCCCTTTTCATATTAATCTATATCGAAACCTATATCGAAGTAAATTAATAAACCCGGACGCCCAAGGAAGCGATGGCTAGATGTCGTGACGCAGGACATGAGAGCCAACAAATTGCCCACTGAGGATGTTAAAGACCGTGCAAAGTGGAGTGAGCTTAGTCGGAAGGCAGACCCTGGCAAACGCAGCCGGGACTAATGCCAAGAAGAAGATCGAAGTAATTTAATTACCCAACTACGTTTTTATTCTTTTCGCTAAGGTTCCAGACTTCAAGAACGGAGGAATAAAGTTATAAGCAGGGAAGGCAGAGGGATCTTAGTGTTAAGACACTTCGTTACCCATTTTCCGCCCTTTGTGAGTTGCGGAACTCAACGCCGCGCTGAACAACACTTTTATAAGAATAAGGAAAATTACAATAATTTATTCTGCCTGAGCACCCGCAAACCCACAAACCGTCGTGTTTATAGACTGTCCTTGTATGAAAAATAGATTAAACCCCATAATGTAAAAACAATAATCAACAAGTATGATTAGTTTATTAATTCCTGCTTTGGGTAGCGCTGCACCTGTCGCACCTCTGCTGGTGCACGGGGTCGTGGGTGGCGGAGACACTTACCATCAGGTGACCCAACCACTCGTTTTTCTATCTTTTGCATCATTAAAAAATAAGGACTGGAAAAGAACACCCAATACAGTCAATAAAGTTCAGTTTAAATTTGAAAATTAAATAAATCTTTATTTTCTCATATTACGTGTAACATAAGTCCTCTCATTATTCGAATGTTATTTTTAATTTATATTAATAAATATTAAATACGTATAGTCAATTTATATTGGAGCACTTGAAAAAGTATATAAGCACAATTTAATATTTTTTTTAAATTTTTTCTAACATTTACGAATAAGTAGTAAATAATATTAATAAAAATGTTCAATTTGAATCTAGTGTCTGCATAATCAGTGGTTTGAATATAATTTATTCGCACATAATATTCGCACTTGTAAATAAAACACGTATTGTAAATGTAGAAACTAGAAATGTGAATAAAATACTAATAAAAATAAAATAATATGAATAAAAAAAAATATTGGCTAAGACTTATCAACTGTATCGAATGTCCATTAATGTCCTACAACGCTCAAATTTTTATATACTAGAATAAAAAATATATATATTCGTCTATTTAATATAGTCGGGTATATAATATTGTCGTATAATACATATGTCAAGTCCGATAACTTAGAAATATTTAATCAATTCACCGTTTTTCATAATATATATAGGCAGGGTAGGCAGAGGGGACCGTAGGAACCTATTGTTAAGACACTCCGTTCCCTGCTCTCCGCCTTTCGAGGCATTGCGTGTTGAGTGGCGGAACTCAACGCTGCGTTGTGCCTTGTTACCATTCTCCCCGAGTGGGAATCGAACCCACAAACCGTCGCGTTTGCAGGCAGACGCTGTACTATTACTTATAATATTTATATACGAAAAATAATATAGTAACGACGATGTCGAACCGTTTATACTCGTAGTTAAAATGAGGTGACACACAGTAAGTCAAACTACAGCATTTAAAGTTAACTGCACACGTATTAAGTTTTGAGGCGTTCCGTTACAACATGCTCTTCTAAGGCTGGAATTAATAAACTATTAATAGTTATTTGTTAATTATTTTGTTTAAATTATGGAGTTTAATCTATTTTTGATATAAGGAAAAGACTGACAGTAGGCATTTCGGTTGTAGGTTCGATTTCCACTCGGGCAGAATGAATTATTTTCATTTTCTTCGTTCTGCTATCCAGAGGAACCGGCATTTAGTTACGCCAATCAGCATACAATATCTCGAAAATGCGGAAAGTGGGGAACAGAGGTCTTAACACTAGGTTCCCTCTGCCTACCCTTCTATATACGAGATAAAGCGAGAAGGTAAATGTAATTTAAAAAAAAAGACGTATCGTAAGACAGGATGGCAGTGAGTATCATCCACACTTGAAGGAATGTTTTTTATTTTATATATTCTTGTCTCACTAGACGAATGAATTTTGGTGTCAGAAGCCGTAGAATGGAGATTTTAGAACTAGGATTTCTCTGCTTGCCTGACAACAAGGTGGAATAAGCATATGAGTTGTTAACTCGTACTTGATATCTAAGTGTATATATAAACAGTATATGATTTGACCGTTACATTTACATTAACAGCATATAAAGGGACGTTGGACAAGCAAATTAAAGCATTATCTTATTTAAAAATGTAATTTTATTAGCGAAAGTGGGAAACGGAGTGTCTTAACACTAGGTTTTTTCAACCTACGGTTCCCTCTGCCTACCATGTTATGTGCGGGATGCAGCATGAAGCTAAATATTATTCAAAATAATTAAAAAAGAGGTTTTAGTTTGTCTATAAAGAAATAAAAAAAAGAGAAAGGATATATTCATATAACTTATGTTGATTTTGGCGATATTCTCAAAACGTTTTGTATGTTGCCGGACAACCGGACGGTGGAGGTCGTCAGTCGACATTCCAAACCGCTTATTTTTAGGCATTTGTTGTAATATACTACCTTGCCTTGCCTTGCCTTTAAGTTTTACGTATTAACATTTTTTTATTAAATATTATAAAGACTACGAAGAAAACAGTCGTTTTATATGACAACACTGAAAAGTAATTGTATTATATTTGTAAGAACTACTTAAAAAAATTAATACTTTTCGTGTTTTAGTAGGATAAGACTCAAAATCTTGTTTAAATTTGTTACCAAAATAGAAAAAAGATGTCAATTTTTAATAAGACAATGCTTATAAAAAATCCATAATATATAACGTACCCTCTGAAAGAAGTGAACATCAGCTGGACATTCGTCATCTTCTGTTTCGTTGTATAAATAAACAAATTTGAACCTATTTCATATTTCTTTTTTAATTTTTGACTTGAGGCGCTTACTGTGTTAGAAAAAAAATGAATAAAAAAGTATGTGCGTGAAAATGCCATATATTTTAGTATAGCCAGAACAGAAAAAAAATATATATATTTTTAAGGTTGATTGTTAACCAGCGTAGCAAGGAAGACAAATAGAACTGGGAGATATCGACAAAAAAGTGGGAATCGAACCGGCACTGCTCTGTCGCACTGTGTCACGACATCCTTTACTATGTACTATTAGCTATCAGATATCCACTACAATAAATTAAATATAGGTCTATCAATAAAAATAGTATCAGAATGACAAATATACGTAAAAGGTAACAAAAGAAAATATTGACTAAACATTTATTGAATGACTAGAAGAAATACATTTGTATAATATCAGTGGAAATGCGAACATAATATATTTACCAGGCTTATTACTAAGATGACTAGATTGCTCATATTAGTACACAAATACTTAAAGCTAGACTACTGTGTAACAAAATTGAGGCCAAATTTAAACATTTTTAGTACTCTTTATATTGTTAAAAGTATTGTATGACAGAGATTAATAAATGATATATATATATATATATATATATATATATATATATATATATATATATATATATATATATATATTATATATATATATATATATGCGTATATCGAAGCTACTACCTAGGGACTAGACCCACAACACATATTAAATTAACTTACACCAATTTAAGAAAGGTGACACACTATTCATTTATTAACTCTACAAACTACAATGAGATAGTGCTAAATGCTTTAAGAACTTTTTTTTGCTTAAAATATATATATTTTATTTATGTTGGTTAAAGGAACCTAGTGTTAAGACACTCTATTTCTGCTATTCGAGGCATAGCGTGTTGAGTGGCAAAACTCAATGCCGCGCTTTGCCTTGTTGCCAGAGAGAAGAAAATGAAAATAATTCAATCTGCTCGAGTGGGACTCGAACCCACAAACCTACGTGTATACAGGCGTTTAAATTTTATATTTTAAAACTTCAATTCAAATTTATTCTAGTATATATAAACGATATTAACATCTTAATAAGCCGTCAGCATCACTTAAAATATGTTAAAGTAATATTAATATATAATAAATAATATGATAACTATTAAAATATTCATTTACATGAAAGAAAACTCTAAACTACTTACTACTATTGCTCTAAACTAACGTGAAAAGTATGATAGGCCTGAGTTTAAGGCCTGAGATTTGAAAATGGCAACATATCCCCCGAGTGCCGAGAACCGATAATTTATTTAATAAAAAAAAACTTACTTCAAATTGTTTATAATATAAAATTGTTTTATTAAACAAAAAATCATGATTTGTTTTATGATATAGTAATATTACTTAAAAACTCATGTAATAAATTAGTTACCACAAGAATATAACGTGCTCTTATATGCCCCTTACGTGCCCCTACTCTATTAACTACAGTGATTTATAATATACTTCACTTACAATAGTAAATTTATATTTGGTAACAAAGTATCTACTAAATAATACATTTATATAATAATTATACAACAACAGATTTTTATTATTTTTCTTAAATATCATAGAATTCTAAAAATAAACTTAGTGAATGCAACAAAACATGTCGCTTAATGAAATTAGACGTGAGAAACCATTGTGTAGCGCTACAATTACTTTAATTATTTAACACAAATTAATATATTACTATAAAAGCATTAAAAAAATATAGCTAAGAAATCTTAACTTAGGTGGGTATTTTCTTATGATGACTTCTAGTTCCATTTCATTTAAGAAATGAATAACCTTTTTAAAACAAGCTGGTCTTTTTTCTTAAGCTGTCTTCCTCGTAAGGAACCAAGTCTGCATTGGCTCGGCTTTGCCCTTCATAGAGACATGTCCACGATAGGTAAGCTCGAATTGTTCATCATAATTGTCCTCTCGCATGAGATAGCTGGAAATATAATTAAATTATATGTTATATCTAAAATATATAATATACATATGCCTATATGATAGATTCTCTATTTGTATTTTTTTCCTAGGGAAGCCAGAGTGCCAAACGCTATAGTTCTTGCATATGTCTATTTCACATCGTCCACTGTCATCAACCTATTCATACATATCCTATATGGCGTCCTCATGCTTATTGCGTAACCTTACCAGTATCATCAGCACTGTGTTCACAAGGTTAACTGAGGTCTCTACCGAAATATTTTATCATTTACTTTGCATCGCCTATATTTTTTAACATTATTTCATCAGTGATTTTTTAAGTTTGTAGAAATCACCTGAGAAGGTTTTTCTTGCATATTGAAATAAAAAACATAGACTGTCTTAGCACTAGGCTATCTCGGTGAATGAGGGAGACCTTTAAAGACAAAGTAATTAATCTTAGTAATATTAATACGCAGTTTATAAGAACATATTTTTTTTAGCTTCACGCTGTATCCCACAAATAGCAGGGTAATCAGTGAGAACATAGTGTTAAGACACTCCGTCTCCTACTTTCCGCCTTCTAAGACATTGTGTGTTAAGTGGCGGAACTCAACGCTGTGCTTTGTCTCGACACTAGAGCGAATAAAATGAAATAATTCAATCTCCCCGAATCGAATCGAACCGAAACCGAAACCGAATGGGAATCGAACCCACATCATTTTTTTCGTTATTTGCATTTTGAGAATATCACAATCATAATATTAAGAGCAGTTTCATTATTTTATGCTTTACTTATAGAGAAACTTCCTATTTGTAGCATAATAAACGAAAACTCCATATATTGTTATTACGTAATCTATTTCTATTATTATTTAAATTTATTACATAAACTAATTCATTTCTCTTCACTAAGATGTTAAACTTAAAATTTTACGTTTCTGTCATTTTTTTGAATAGCTTCACGTTGTATCCCGAACATGGCAGGGTAGGCAGAGGGAACCGTAGGCACCATAAGACCTACGGTTGAGACTGAACATAGTGTTAAGACTGGACGGAACGTAGTGTCCTGTATTTTAAGACTACTATATATCATCCCAACATTGCAATTTCTATTTTATAATCTGTTAGGGTTTTTTTTCAAAATTACTATCTTACTATTCACTTATGCTATATATACAACTGAATACTATCCATCCATCCACAGGTATTGGGTATGTCTTACCTTACGGTTTTATACATATATCGAGGCTTAAGGAAAATTAACTGTCAATTATAAGTCATCAAAATAAGCAAAATATTTTAGCCTAGTCTCATATTCATCAGATGGAAAATGACAGAGTCCCTAAACGACTACTTGAGTTGAACCCAGATGGTAATCGCAGAATTGGAAGATCTAAGCTTAAGTGGCTTGATGGAATCACTAAAATTGAAGAACAGCGGCCCTGAATCGAGAGGAATAGAGTTAAGCTTTAGAGGGCTAGGGCCCATAGAGACATTGATGATAATGATAAACTGTCAATTAAACATCTGTTCAAAATTTTACTATCTATTAATTTTGGTCGTAACAAAAATAGATAGCAATATAAGTATAATAAAACTATGAAATATAACAAACTGTCGGAACACTATTATGTGTAGGGCTTCCCAAGTAACCAAAGTAAAGCAGATTAAATGGCACTTGGATGTATTCCTGCATTATCAAGGGGAGTATAGTGATTTACTTTCTATTACTAGTTTAGCTGTTGACTTTAAAACATCGTAACTAGAAAAAAAATGTATAGAAACGGAAATTAAAAAAAATAACAATTGACTAATAAATATATTTTCGATCAAATGACAAAAAGCCTTGTCAACATGTCAAATAATAACAATATATTATATTAAAATAGCAATAAAATTTGTTAATTTTTCAATGGTGTTAAAATTTTTCGTGAACAATGGATTCATTCATGGAATATTATTTCGACGAAGTGTTCTGTAATATAAAACGTGACGGTTTGAATGAGAGGTTCAAACGGCGAGAGCTGGTGGAATACTTTAATACAGTTATAGCTGGATGTGCGAAAGGTAAAATGTATGGTATACTAAGTAACTAGAAAAGCTTTTACTTATTCTTCATAATAATTATAAGCCATATATTATCTATATGCTATTTATTCTTCATAATGCTTGATCTGTATAAAATCAATATATGTATATATATAAAGCCAAAGTAAAATATATATAAAGCTCTTTCGTTACGGTTTGACTGACAATGCACAGCCAAAAGTTTTCACGGTAGAAACCTAAAATTTCGAATGTACGTTCCTTGGGGAGTGTAGGGCAGAAGATTTACCTAAATCCAAATGGGAACAGAAAACAACTTATATCCACTCGGCTAGCTAATTATAATTATAATTTGAATATATATATATATATATATATATATATATATATATATATATATATATATATATATATATATATATATATATATATATATATATATATATATTATATATATATATATATATATATATATATATATATATATATATATATATAAATAGTACCTAGTAGTAGTAGTTGTATTACAAATTAACTCCGTCATAATTTGAACCTACAACCATTTATTAATATAACATAAATACCTAATAAATAAAAATACATTTTAATAATAATAATATTTAATTATAATTAAAATCGACGAGAAATCGATCTAGCGTATCGAATACAATTATCTTTTTATACAAGTTGAGAAATTTATACGTATTATAATATACAATTAAAAAGCTCAAGAATGCGTTAAATTGCAACAATTCATTGTTTTTCCGTCGTTTAATTGTAATGGAGCAGTCGAGATTATTATGATATAGCATCTTACATTTCTTTGACAAGTTAGAATATTTATAATAGAAAAAAGAAATACTAGTCTTTTTTCTGTATTATATTAATCCAGCTTCACATTTTATCTCGTTTACAGCAGAGTAGGCAGAGAGCGTAGTGTCAAATCACTTCGTGCCTTATTTTACGCCCAAATTCCTAGGCATTGCGTATAAAATGGCGGAGCTCAATTACGTCCTTTTAAAATAATAGAATTTGAATCTAAATTATATTGAATAATGACTCTTTTAGTGATTTTAATACATATTTTAATAAATATCACATTTTTCGTTATTTCATACTTTATACTGAACCGATATTTAGAAAAAGTCCTATCTATGTATCTATAAGTCAAATTAAAAATTGTTATAAAATATAAAATTGTTATAATTGTTATATATTATATAAATAAATTATATATTAATTTTTAAATACAGTGTATAATAAATAATTTATTTAATATATTTTTCACTTTCAGGACAAAACAGATCAGATAATGCAACATGTAAATCGTTTGTATCATCAACATTAAAATACCACAATCGATGTAAAAGCGACAATGGCGACGTGTGCCTTATGGGCAAATATCATAATTTACTATATGTTGCTATGAAACTAGCGTTCGATTGGAGTTTACAGGACAATGGTGTTGTTGCGGCGTTGCTAGACGAAATGTACGCGTGTGAGGGTACTTTTGAAAGAATATTTTTGGGTAAGTGACTGATAAATTTTCAATTTAGCTATAGAAAAAGTACAGAATAAAAATTGGGCTTCATAAATTTTAAATATTTTTTTGGATTTTAATTGAATGAGATTATTATGTTGTTTTAAAGTGGAAAGCTCTGTCTATGGTAAATGATGTTGGAAAAATTAAGCTTGTTTTAGCTTCAGGCTGTATCCCGAAAGTGTATATACATATAGCAAAGAGAACCTAAGGTGTAATAAAAATTCCGTTCCTCGCGTCTTATTACCACAGCAAATAAATGAAAATATTTCAATATTCCGAGTGGAAATCGAATCCACAACCGTCGCGTTTGCAGTCAGACACTGAGCCACTATGACGACAATATTAATATTTGCCTAATACAAAACATTATATGAAAATTAATCAACCGAAATATTTAAAAGCCTAATTATAATGAATAATTTGTGTTCTATATTACAGGGGCTATATTTGGCACATCAGCTCCATACTTTCTAGCTGGATGGAAATCAGATTTTTCAGACAAAGAAGAAAACGTGCACGCACTAGTGTTCTTCCTAGATCACGCTACAAACGCGAGCTTAGAATATAAGGAAGGCAAGAAAACCTATAGATTTATTGATGTTCCTTTAGAAAGCTGCGGGAAAGCTTCTCCAGTAAGAGTTGTCATACAAATGGGCGCGTCCGAGATCTTAATGATATTATTAAGATTCGGCGCCAGAATAACAGCAGACCATGTATCTACTAATCCTATAGAATCTATTCTGGATAGATTGAAGGAATATAACAGAAAATATCCGTATGAACTAGTTAGCTGTCTCAAATTGGCTTTGAGAGCAGTTCCTAGGATTATCTTTACTGTTGACAGAGGAGCTTTAAAGCATTTGGAATTACCAGATGATTATAATTATCAAAGAAAAACGGTGCTAGAAAAGTACGGTGAGATTTTAGAAGATCATTTGCTTCCGTCTTCAAGGTGTGGATTGAAACCGGTCGAATTAAAACACTTGTGCAGATGTAAAATAAGACAAATGCTTTGGGAGAACTTTGAACTGCCATTCGGCATTCAGAAATTGCCAATACCGTTAGCACTAAAGAAATACTTAGATTTGTTAGATGACTAAAATGCAATAACTGCAATAAATTTGAAATATAATTATGTATTTGGTTTTATTAATTACTAGTAAGTGGCCGATACGTACAATGTAAGTGGCCGATTTTACTTGAATAACAGGTATAATAGGTTACATTGAAAAAAGTAAGCATAGCCTCTGTACCTAATATATTGATAAATACTAAACAAAAATAACATTTCCACTTGAACCAGTAGTTCCAAAAATTACCATGTTCAACCAAACGACCTTTTCAGTTTTTTTTTATTTTACTATAGATCTATTTATAATTTATTCCATAGTCGAATTTATATTTAAATAGTTTTTGATATTTTTAATTCATGTCATGTGTAATTTTAATATAATGTTAAAAAAACTCTAATCTAAGAGCAAATTGTAATTCAACTTCGATAAATGAAACATCCTAAACAAATGTTCAACAAAACAAACCACTCTATACCAACAGCTAAAATAAGATCCAAAAAAGAATAAATAAAATAAGAAAACGCTCACGTGTAGGTGTCCTCGCTGACGTTGATGGTGCCGGGCACGCCCGTGGTCTCGCAGCGGCTGGTCAGGTTGACGGTGTTGCCGAACAGGCAGTAGCGCGGCATGCGGTGCCCGATCACGCCCGTCACCACCTCGCCCGAGTGGATGCCTATCGTTATACCCTGGGCACGTGGAGGTGGACTACTATAGAGGTTTCTTTTTAAGATTCAAAATAGTAAAAATAATGCTTCACGCTGTTCTGCATGTAGCAGTAAGTATGCAGGGGGAACTTAGTGTGAGCACTCCAAGCCCCGCTTTCCAGCTTTTCCCTTGAGGAATTTCGTGTTGAGTGGCGGCAGTCAACGCCGTGTTAAATCGTCTTACCAGAGCGTAAATGATAATAATTCATCCTCTTGTATCTGACAATATTAATCGATGCCACAAACTTCGCGTTTACCGTCAGACGATGCCTAACAAAATAATGAAAATAAAAATCTTAGGTAAAAAAGTAGTTACACAAGGCTTGGTCAGTTTATGGTGTTCTCCACCACGTCGTCGTATTAAGTTTCTCGTCTGTTCCCTTCTTCCCACCTAGTCTTCTGGACGTTGCATTTGGTTGAATGGCGGACTTGTCACCAAAGCGAATGTCAAAACATTTTATTGCTCCAAGTGGGTATCGAACCCACAAGCGTTGATTTCACAGGCAGCCTTCATAAATAAATATAAATAAAAAATGTAAACTTAATTATTTTTATGTTATTTTAAAAATTATCAATACAAACCACAGGTTCATCATCCACGGTGACGGTTCTAGAAAGATCCATCATTTCCAGAGCGAGAAGAGAAATGTGTTTAGCATGTGCCACCTTGTACTCCGGTAGACCGGACACCGCCATATATTTATCTCCCACTGTTTCAACCTGTAATGTGTTTTCATTAAATTTTTACGCTTTAGCCCAAGCAATGGACTAAGTCGTCTCCACCGCCCCAAAATTGGAGCACTTTGCATTTGCACTGAACACACTCAAAGACTCAGTACATGTTTGTACAGTGACTCAGTACATTTGCACTTACCTTACAGCACACTAAGATAAGACCTTGCTAAAGACAAGATTTTTTTATTTCATAATAGTAATACCCAAAATAAATAAATTTCATAATTTTATCTTCGACACATTCTTAAGAGATATATGTGTACTTAACAGTAAACATTTTTATATTATATAAGAATTTCAATATGACGCGACAATAGCGTATATGATGTCCAATCAAATTTTACTATAATATAAAAAATTAAGGACGCACACACACACACACACTCTTACTTTATACACATCCGGGTTCCTCTTAGGGTCGGTGAGCACGTCGAAGGCGGTGTACAGGTCGTTCAGCATCTTCACGATCTTCATGGCGCCCTTGTGGTCGATGTTCCTGGCGCAGTAGTTGGCGAAGCCCACTATGCCGCTGAAGAGCAGGGTGACGGGGTCGTACCGGCGCGCCGGCACCGGCCGGCAGTGGCGGAGCTCAGTTGCGACTGATATTGGCAGCACCGAGTATAGGAGTCTGGAAAACTCGTTTAGATGTATCCACAATGGATATTTGTGCCTTGAGACTTTTTTTCATTCATTCATTTCACAAAAAGAATTCGAAAGAATATATGATATAATATAGCATTCGCATCATTATAATTTTACTCCGTAAGAATAAGATCTTTGGTTTTTTAACCCCAATAATCTCGTATATTTAGGTATATGAGGATACATTTTTCGTAAACAGATGTTTCTAGTAGTCCGTGGTGACTGTTGAACATGACCTGAACCTGTCTACTTGTGACTATTGACTACAAAAGCGTTCAAAACGTCCGATTTACATAAAAAGGATTCTTGGATATTAAAATATACGCAATAACTTAATTAAAATGGGTCAATAAAAATACGATACATAATTTTTTTATTATATTAGTATACGTGTGGTATAATGTCATAGTGGCACAGTTGGGACGTACTTACTTAACTATAACACGATAGTTATGGTTATATAGTTATGGTTTGAATATTTTTTATAGAAAATAAATAATATTAAAAAAAACTAGATTAAATATACCTATCAGTTTTTTGTTTCTCAGCCTCCAATTCTCGGAAGGTCTGCTGCAGTTTGTCCGTCAGCACTTCTAGATTTTGTGTCAGCTTGTAGTCGGCTTCGAACTGTTCCGACATCAGCACGAGGTCCCTCGTAGCGTCGTGCAGTGGTATGTCGGATATGCATAGACCACGACTGTAAAGATAAATTACTTATTTAAATAAAATTACTTTTACTTTATATCCTATTTCAATATTCCACCTAAGCTGAAATGTAAATATTTAATATATCATAATTTTCAATTGAACTCTAGTACAACTTTTTTAACAGATATCATAACATAACCATATTATAACGTAACAAAAAATCAATACTTTTTAGTCCGTCCTTTAAAACCATAAAAAATTGACATTCTACTGCCTGACACCTATTGCACGCGGTGTGACGATTTTTACGCTTGGCAAGGCTCGGCCACCCCGTTTACATGCTTAGCTTCTTTAGATTTTTTATATGGGTCATTAAAATGAAAATGCAAAGCAAGAGCAAGAGCTGAAAATACCTTCGACATCCACATCTGGAAGCTTGCATGTCCAGAACACTACACATTTGGAAACGTGTAAATGGCATTTTAGCGTTCGATTTGTGTAGGCTTGCCGATCCTTGCCAGGCACGTTACGCACCTTAATAAATACGTGTAATGATGACAAAATTGAAAGAAAATACTGATAAGTCCAATTTTAAATAAGCTTACCGTGTCAAATCATCAAGATTAGTTACACTAGGGTAGCACTGGAAAACCACAACATCTGTTTCAGGTATGTATAACATTTGACCCTGGAATTAAATAACATAGAAAAAAATTAATCAAAAGCTTTTGATAATAATATGGACTAAGTAGTAGTTTAGGATAAAGGATTAAGGTCAACTAAGTAGTAGTTTGGGATTCCGTAAGTAAGACAAAGGTCTACCTAACGTAAATTACTGAATTATGAGATCGTTCTAAGCAAATTGTGTCATACATACTACACGTCATCAAGTAAAACGTTTGTAAAAATCTGAAACATATAGGTAGGTCTATAATAGATAATTTTCAAGTTATTCATGAAAGATAGCGAAATGGCCATGTATATTGCTAACAATATTTACACTATACATTTATCTATTCAGCATTTTTTGTTTTTAATATATATATATATATATATATATATATATATATATATATATATATATATATATATATATATATTATATATATATATATATATATATATATATATATATATATTATCATTCAATATCTAAGTGTCTAGTATATTTGTTATTTTTACCTTTAAACGCAACGAGGCAATATCTTCGTGAGCATCCTTGACGGTCATCTCTTCCGGCTTAGTCTTTAACACGTATACCGTGTTTATGTGTGCTAGTACGTTCGCAAACGTCATCTCTAGGTGCGGTCTTACCTAAAAGAGGACTTGGAAATTTTTAATTTGCTGGAAATTTTTACGGAAATGGAAAACCTAGTTGATTGAGTGATACTTCACAGTTATACATTCCATATTCTGATTTATTTTATGGCATAATGTAGTAGAGTTTTAATAGAATTCCTTATTATTATAATAAAAAATGAGCTTTAAAGAATATAAAGCTACAGCTGCACTACAACATTTGGTTAGTAAGAACATTCCTAATAAAAAAAAATGCATGAAAAATATCAAAAAATTGCGTACCGTATCCAAAACATCAGTAATCTTGCATCCTGGACGAGACACTCTCGGCAACAGTCTCGCTACCGTCCGCCCCGCCTGCACTATGCTGAGTTCCCGGTCGAACATCAGGTGGAAGGGGAACACGCGGCAAAATGTCGCTGGACTCACCTTGGGCTCTAAAATATTATTGAATGTGCGGTTAAGTTAATATAAATTAACGTAATTGAGTTAACTAACAAGTGGTAAATCATATATGTATGTGATGGAATAAAAAAAAGATAGAAGTCAATATATGACTATTATTCATTATTATTATTATTAAGACAGAGTGTCCCTTGTTTTCATTGCGTGACAGTGACAATCATGTTACCAAAGCGAGGAAACAAAATAATTTACTCTCCCCGTGAGAGAATCGAACCTACAACTGTCGCGATTACAGTCAGACGCTGTACTGCTGCGCTATGGCGAGGCTATGGCTTTTAAAGACGAAAAAAATGGGCTTTGACTAAATACGATATTATTGAATACATTATTGAATACATTACCAAGTGACAGAGTCTCAATTTCAGCTATTTCCGGCACAGAGACACGCCCGGGGTTGGACGTTTCCGTTATCAGGAACTGCACGTGGTCACACTCCTCTTTGGTCTTGAGGATGTCCACCTTCACTTCAGTTTTGTGCAACTTGCTTGTCACCGTCTGTAAAAAGCAAAACAAAGAAAATAGGAATACTTTATTTTTTATTATAAAGGTATATTGATAATAGTGTGTTTTTTCTTTTTATCGTGCAAAACTTGCGTAGCGCTTTAAAATATAATCATTTTGCGTATTTAGAAACATTGTATACCAAAAAGCGGTTTCCAACACCACATTGCCAAAATAGACTTAAGAAATACCTGTGTACTATAATATATGTAGGTACATACAAATATTTCCACCAGCAAAATTTCAAATTACAACAGGTACTTTTTATGAGACAACTAAAAGCATTGTTCACTTATAATAAAATTAATTTACTGTACAAGTGTAGCGCTCTCTATCTATTTTAATCTGTTTTCTACTTTAGCAAACTATTCTTATGACTGTAAGTTTTGAGGAAATACATTTTATGACATTGTGACTGTCTGTCTCACCTAAAACATATATAATTTATTAGTATAATCTACTAGCGGCTGCCGGCGTCTTTGTCTGTGTGGACTTTAACTTTTAGTCATAGCGTGATGTCGTATAGCCTATAGCCTATATAAATGGATAATTCAAAACAAAAATATTTTGTCAGTTCGATCCAGTAGGTCCTGAGATTAGTGCTTTCAAATAAACAAACAAACTCTTCAGCTTAATGTTATTAGTATAGATTTTCATACCTTTACAATCCCAATAACAATATGCTCCAAGCCAGGTCTATCAGAGTAGTAATGTAGGACCAGCGCGCCGTCCTCGGGGCGCTCTGTGCAGCGGAAGGAGGGGGCTCGCATGCCCGGGTACAGGGTGCCGAGGTGGTCGTGGAGACCGTCTAGATTCTAGAAGGTAAGGCGAGATTGGATATGGAATTGTTAACTAAATATTATTTATAATATGTCCCAGGACAGGGCAAGCAGAATAGAATACAGAGCCTGCATCATGGACGCCGCCTGGATTCTGGAATGTTCGTTCTATAAAACTGAATGTGACTAAACTACTACATACTTGAAGAAAGTCGCGTGGCGTTGCTCCAAGGACTTGTAAAATCTTATCATATCCTGAATCTTGACAAAATTCAAAGAAAGTCATCCCGAATAACTCCAATATGGCATCCGCGGGCTTTTCTGTAGAACCAATTTATAATGCTTATATATATATACATCTAGACTAACTTTGTTTTTATATAATACGAATACTTTATTTAAAATTTAAAATATAGTTAATAATATTGTAATTTATCTATTCTAGTAAGAGAGAATCGCAATGTCTCAAATTCTGACAGAGAGCATATAACGGAATGTTTTGATACTAGGTCTTCTCTGCCTAGCCTTTTACCGCAAAACCTTAAAGGTGCAAATAAAGACTCAATCTGCGAAGTAAATTACAATCATATAAAAAATATAGCATACAAAAATTATTTGCAGTTACTTATATAAATTAATACAATATCTTTATTATATTTTACTATTTTATAAATTAGCATACGCACCTAATATTTCGACGGCTGCAGTTATCAAATTATACGTCATATCATCTTCATATATCTGTCTAACCAAAAACGACCCCTCCATAGCTACTTCAGCTTTTTTCCTATTTAAAACAAAAAATGTCAATTTAGTTAAAAAAAAAATAATAATAATTTTTGAAAACTTCATTAGTGCCTTTATTACATGATATAACTTATGTGATATATATATATATATATATATATATATATATATATATATATATATATATATATATATATATATCTATATATATATATATATATATATGTATATGTATATGTATATGTATATGTATATGTATATGTATATGTATATGTATATGTATATGTATATGTATATGTATATGTATATGTATATGTATATGTATATGTATATGTATATGTATATGTATATGTATATGTATATGTATATGTATATGTATATGTATATGTATATGTATATGTATATGTATATGTATATGTATATGTATATGTATATGTATATGTATATGTATATGTATATGTATATGTATATGTATATGTATATGTATATGTATATGTATATGTATATGTATATGTATATGTATATGTATATGTATATGTATATATATATATATATATATATATATATATATATATATATATATATATATATATATATAATATATATATATATATATATATATATATATATATATATATATATATATATATATATATATATATATATATATATATATATATATATATATATATATATATATATATATATATATATATATATATATATATATATATATATATATATATATATATATATATATATGTACATGTATAGAAATGATCAGTGCAATTTGGTGAAAGTCGAACAATATCTGATTTTGACCATACTTTAAAAAATATATGTATATGTACTATTTGTTATAAGCATTGACATACTAACTTTATTTTCTCCCATGTTTCCTCTCCATAGGTTTTTGTAACCAATAACTCTAGAGCATAATTCACAAACCCGTACTGTAATGAAATATTATTTTATATAAAAAATTACATGAAATTACATAAAACATTAATAATATAATTAAAAATATAAATGAACATAACAGTTTAATGTAAAATAAATTACCATGTTGATTTAGATGATATTGTTTAGGCCAACGTACACGAACTATATTCTGAAATAATAAAATTTAAAATGGTAAAATCTTGTTTATACAAAATTTAATAATTTCCATTTAAAAATAAATTCGAAGTCGCTGGTAAAAGCTAGTATTATTATTAGTAGATAGCATTAAAAAATCAAACCAAAATTTTAGAATACCTACAATTTTTACTACAATACAAAACGGAGTGATATAGGTATCAATGATGACTTTCTTCTTTCATCGTTTGTGATTTAGGAGATGCGTAAACCCATAGACGATCCCATACTTACAATTTATCCAAACTCTCTTATTTACTTATTAAGGCTTCATCATCCATGGCTGATGGTACAAAACTCATTTAGTCGCCAAGAACTTTGAAGTGAGGGTAATATTGCATTTTTATCACAGAATCATTCTCTCGAAAGACTGAACAAATGGATTCGTCTGTTATTACGTATAAACCATTTCGAACGCTTATTACTTTTTATATTAGCTTTCAAGATTATTTTCTCATTTTAAGCTTTTATTATGGTATGGTAGTAAGTGTGAAGCCTAGTGGATTTTTTATGGCTTTATGTTTAATTTGGACGTATGATCACTTTATTACAAGAAAATACAATAATTACAATATGTGACTGTTAACGTGATCGTTGTAGGTTCGATTCCCACCTGGAAGAATGCACTTTCATTTCTTTATTTTGGTGACAAGACAAAACGCAACACTGAGTTCCGCCACTCAATGTGCGAAAATTTGGCGAACAGAGTGTCAGAGCACTAGCTTCCTTTATATATCCTACTATATGCACGACACAGCTTGAAGAAAAGTGCTAGTTGAATAGGAAAAGTTAAGCGATTGCGATAAGACTTTATTGTACGTAAAACAAATATTGGAAATTAAAACCCAAAACAAAGGAAATAACCTGCTTACTTTAATATGAAATATTGCAAATTAATTCAAAAACTCGTATTAAATATAAAACAGCGCCATCTGTTAATTTATATCATAAGTACGTCTTTAAATATTAGAGCGGTACCTAAAATTTGTCGTTTTTAGATAGAACGCTATTCCACAATAGATGGCGCTACTGTACACCAACTGGATAATTATTTAGCTAATTTTAGCTAATTTCGTAATAAGTGTTAAAAGCAATAATAAAAATTGCTTATGAAAAATAAATAGGTATATATTGTAATAAAGAACAGTTTTATAATTTTAAAACCGTTTCATACATAATAATAATTTCATTAAAATAACAAATTGTATTAATCTCTTGTGTAGCATTTTTGTATATTTTGCATTTCTTTTAAATTAATTAAATTATTAAAGAGCTCCGTTTAAGTATATATTATTATTTTTGATTTATTATTTGTTACCGTAAACAAAAATAGCACTTTAAACAAAACTTTACAAATATAATCACAACAAAGTTTGTAAAAAAAGTAATAAAATAAAGTAGTCTCACCTTTTGTAACCTAAATTAATTATAATGTTTATTTTGACCTTTTCAACAGATTTTCTATAATTAACACTGAAGCCGTATAAATATTACGGTGTACGAGTTTGTGTTTAGGCCGAAGTCTCCTACATTACCACACTTAGCAAAAGTTGGAGCGAAACTGACATAATATGCCTAGCAAACCACAGATGATAAATGTGTTATAGACTTTTTAAATAAATGGTGGTAGTTCAATATTATAAATAACAATATAAATACAATTTAGAACTGCGATAGTTAAATTTTAAAATTAAAATGTTCAAATTATATAATTTTACTGAATACAATAATCAGGTTTCAATAAATCTTTATGATTGTAGCGACATCTCTTGGCATTTTTTTTGACTATGCGTTATATACAAATTTATATAAATTCATTATCTACAATAAGAAATTCTTTAACTTTATTGTACCTTATAGATATTTCCAATTAAGAAAAACGCATAGTTATAAAGAATTTTTGTTATTTGTTAAACTAAGAATGAATTAAGAAATTGTTTAAAGTGGGCAGAAATATGTTTAGGCATAGGTATTAAGTATATAACACTAATATATAAAGATATAATGATAGTTTTTATATAACACTATATAATAATTGATTGGCCAGTACGTATGTAAGTACTTTAAAACATTGTATTTCATCTAGATAAGAACGAAATAAATACACAATAATAAAATTAATAATGGTAGACAAAATGTGGACCTCTTTTCTCTTTAGTCAGGTAAACTTATGTAAATAAAAAGGTATGTAAAAAACACGTTTAAAATATTTTAATGATAGTAAAATCTTTCTTTGATTTCTTATTATTGACACAATTTTTTTATGTTTCATTAAATTTGTATCTACAATCAAATGTAAATAAAGCCAGATTCACACTAAGTAATTATTTTTATGATTTATTTCCATTCTTAATTGCCTTCACGCTTATGACAACGTATGGCGTTATCAGCACAACAATGAATTTATACTATCGTCATAAATTTTCATTGTAAACGTTTGTGAATTTTAATTTAATTTAAATTGCCGTGGCGCGGCAATAAAGGGTCTGACGGTATACCCAACGGTTGTAGGTTCGATTCTCATTCGGAGAAATGATTTATTTTTATTTTCTCGCTCTGACAAACCAAAGCGACGACTCTACGATGGTAGAGTACCGCTACTCAACACTAAATTAAATGGACGGAAAATCAGAGAAGATTGAATTTATATTAGGTATCATCTGCTTACCGAAAAGGTGTAAATTCGAATTTACCATACACGACGCTACCTGTCTACTTCGTGGGTATGAAGGTGGCACGGAATTTTAAATACCTTCCGTACCTCTTGTTATCGAATATAGCGCCATTATTACATCTAAGTTTGTGTAGTATTCATATACTTTAGTTATATACTTTATATCATTTTATTATTATACTACTATTGAGCAATTATATTATCACTGAGCAGTTATTAATTAATGCATTAAATCTTCTATTTTAATTTAGATATTTTTGAGACATTTGTAAAAAAATCTCGTACTAATATAATAAAATATAGTTCTTAGAACTACGTGACAAAGAGAGTTGTAATGATTTCTTAATTTCATATAAAAAATTAGTACAGAACCAAGTACAGAACCAACTACAGAAAAAAAACGCTTGACAGTTTTATATTAAAGGATAGTAACCTTACACTGCAAACTTAATGGACTGCGCCTACCTTTTTACTTTTCACGGCTAATGGATTTAAAAAATAGTTTAATGGAACATTATTTAAGTAAAATAAAAATATTTATAATACATGTTTGGAATTGAACTGTTGAAAAATCTTTTTTATATAAATATTTACTGATAACTTATATTTTCAATATAAATAATATACTTGTTGCTATTTAATTTATTTTTCTCTCCGTCCGTGCATTATTTGTTTTTTCTTGTTCTCAAAGTGAATTTGTAATAGAATTTTATCTAGTCATAGTAATTTCTAATTTTTCATTTTATAAATTCATTGATGTGATGTAAGCGTATTTAATATTTGGTTTCCACCAAATACCGAATACTTAGCTAATATATTTTTTTATAAAAATATAATTGAATTTTATAATTAAATATTTTTTATTAAAAAAAATGTAAACTATGAAACGGAGTTGCTGCATGCTGGTATTTAACATATATATCTAAATAAATTTTACTTTACACTATATTCACCCAATATTAGTACGAGGAAATGAAAATATTTAATTCCCCCCAGTGGTAATGAAACCTTATCGCAATAAGATTGTTCAAACACAAGGTATTGAAAAAAAAATCTACGGATTTTAATCTTATTTAAACCTACTACATATTTTACAACGAAGATGTGCTAAGTAGTGCTTAATTTAATTCAATTATTTTCTAAAAATTTCAAAAATAGTGTACGTAACAAAAAAAATATAAAATATTTAATTTTATAGTTAGTTTATGTTAACTTAATATTAACAATGAAGGAAAAACAGAATATTAATAGATATTTTTAATGTATCAGGTAAACCTTTATAGCCTAATCTAAGTCGGCGAGGCGTACACGAAATCGAAAATGGCTTGTCGCTTTTGAATGACTAAAGCTAAGGGCATAGTGCTGTTTAGCCAACTCAGTTGTCAACGGAAGCTATCAAATGATGCTTTTAAAGTAAGGATGAACATAAGTTCTGCAGTTTTTGTCTTACTCAGGTGTAGCACGCCTGTGAGACGTACATATACGTTCTAGCATTGTATAACTTTTAACATTTTTTTTTCACTAAATTAAAGTCTTGAAATAATTGCATGCTTGACAGACTGTCATTTATATGTGCTCTGAGATAGTTAAAGTTTTTTGTACTTTACAGATAGATTAGGCTTCTGGGGTTGCGCAGATCAGAGAAGGAATTTTATATATAGTATATATATATGATATTATATATATTATCATATATATATATATATATCTATATATATATATATACTATATATATATATATATATATATATATATATATATATATTATATATATATATAGATATATATATATATATATATCTATTTATTAGAATTAATCTTTAAAGCAACTAAGTTATAAGTCGCATTCTATGCCAATCCCTCGCCATATCGCATGACTGTGACAATACGTAAAACCCACACGCCCTGGAATTGCCGCTCAGTTCTGTACCACTTCCATTATGTAATTAGAGCCGCGCCTATACGAGATATGCGGAAATCTGAATATTGGACAATTCATCGTGTAAATGTTTTTTTTTTTTCAGGCGGAAAGTCTAATTGTGTGAACAAAAATTACGTTACGTATTTTTTTTACGGATATTGTGTAAAGAGAATCACTATTAAAGTTTCTCTGCTTTATAATAAAAGATCTAAAACATATATTAACTGTAATTTTTTAAAATTTTTACTCAAATCTCGTATGTAGCAGGATAGGCATAACTAAGTTGTCTGCTTCCAGGCTAATTCTAGGCTGATGCAGTTGAAAAACGTAGATAACTCATTCTCTCCACTCCACTCAGGGGTCATAACCATAACCATCACCATAACTATCGCGACACTATTCTGCTCTGCTACATTAGCTCTGCCCTAAATATCGCTATTTAAAGTTAGCAGTTTTTATATATAAAACACGTTTTATATGAATGATGAATGTAATATTAAAGGAAGGCTAGGTTCATGTGTTAATAGAATACTAAAGTACTTATGTATTTATTTCACTTCCATATAACTCTGCATTTCATGATATAGGGAGACAGGCAGCAGCTAGCGATATGTCATTTTGTTATCCAGTTCCAAACCATTTAGAAACGTCGCGCGTTACTCTAAATATGTATGTGTAAACATTTTTGAATTGAAGCATTGCGTTGAATTTTTAGTAGAGTATGTTCCGTAGCCGTTTTATTTGCAAAAGCTCTTATTGAGCCACGAGTACATCTATACGAGTATCAAATACTTTATCTGGGCCCCTTGCCTATGTCCCCCACTTAACGAGGCCCCCAAATGGTCTACAAAAAAAACGACCGAGCCCCAAATACAGGAATGTCCATGGAGGTGGTCTGAGACGGAAACAAGGACATGATTCGGCAGCTTCCATCACATTTCACATATTTAAATTTATTCGTTTCCATTATTACCTTGAGCGTAACACAATTTAGAATAAATTTACAAAGTTTTTACACGAAATCTCGCTTGGGGAACAGAACATGCAAACATATAATTTGACGGGATAGGTACAGACAGAACAAATTTCCGATGTAAAATGAGTATTTTGAGGGTTGAAATTAAGGTTGTATCTGTGAATTTTTAAACGTACATTTACCGTTCTCTTGTTTTAATTAAGGTTTGTTTGGACTGTGTAGATTGTACATACATACATACAGACATACATCCGCATTAGTTTGCGAATAAAATGAATATTTTTACGTGTTATTTAAGAGTCAAAAAGGTTTTATTATTAATTAGTTTATAATCTAGTCCTAGAATAGATTTCGGTAAGATATCTTTCATCGTTTTTTATCTGTAACGTCGCATGTGTTACGCTTGACATAGCAAATGGAATATTAATTAATTAAATTAGATCCAGTAAGCGCAGTTTGGACGAATGAACTCCATACGAGGTCTCTCGGGAGGTTAGGCTTATAATTATTTATGTTTTATGTAGACAAAATTCAGCGTTCATTGACCAATGAGAATAAACATTTGTAACATAGGCGATTAAATTATAACAAATATTATATCATGGATAGTATTTTTATTGATTATTTTACCTCATTTGTAAAAAAAGCTTGAAATATATGTCAACATCTCCAATACGTAGTCCAATTAACACTAAAAAGCAAAAAAATAATCAAAAAGTGTTTTGTTTTCTTATAAATAGATAAAAATTTGAGTGACTGTTTCTTGAAACGAGTACCTCTCGAATAGTGTCTTATCACTGTCTGTGTCTCTCGGCTTGACTTAAGCTTCTAACTTATTTAAGCCATACGTTATATTTGGCTTTTTGAGTTAGAATAACACTTTAAAAGTGTTATAATAATATATATGTATTTTTTTTTAAATAAAAAATATATCAATTTCAATTCACAGTCTATTATATACTTCATTTTAATAAAAAAAATACATTGGCTTAAAAAGTAGAAAGCATTGTTTGTTCGTTTTCGAAAAAATAACAAAATTTTTGTGTCAATGAACAATATATTGTGTTTGATAGACAACTATGAAATATGACAGCATAAAATATTTTATTATAGAGAAAACAAGTCCGTGATGCAATTACTGTATACGTGACGATTGTGGGTTCAATCCCACCTTGGGGGAAGATATCATTTTCATTTACTTGCTCTGGTAAGGTACATGTGACGTCGACTTCCATTACACAACATGTCTCGAATTGGGCAGGAAAGCTGAAAACGGAATGGAAGAGTTGTCTCTGCTTACTATGTCATATATGTGGGATGAAGCTTGAAGCGTGAAAAAAAAAATACATACATACAACATACATACAAATATATATATATATATATATATATATATATATATATATATATATATATATATATATATATATATATATATATATATATATATATATTATATATATATATATATATATATATATATATATATATATATATATATATATATATATATATATATATATATATATATATATATATATATATATTGTCTTTTTTTTTTTTTCTTTTCTTTTTCACATGTCGACATCGGGACATACATTCATATATAGAGATCGGGACGCGGGATCGGAATTATCTTGTTCTAGAACAATATATTGTCTAACTTACTGGATATCAAGGAAACTGAAAACATAAGCTAGATTTAGTTTTAATTTATGATACAATTTCTTGGAAACAAAACTCATTTTATGAAAATACAGTGAATTTTCTCTACCGTCTAAGTCTAAGATGCAAGTTTATCACTTGCATAAAACTTTCATATTGTTTATGACTACACTACTTACCGTAAATAAAATATTCGGTAGTATTTACTTATTAAATTTAATATAGTATCTATTCCGCTGGGAAACTTTTAAAAACGATTAAATTACGTAACTAATTTATTGCTAGTTACCTAATATTATATAAAATAATTTAAAATTAATGTTTACATATGAATATAATACATATATGTATGTATATTAGTATAATCCAAGCAGGCTAAGCACTAAGCATAACAGACTAAGCACGATCAGGACATATTGTAAATAATAATAATATGTTTTTTTTTATAGTTCAGTTTTTTACAAATATACTCTTTGAGTAACAGTTTGATCGGAACCCACACCCATCACATTCAGTTATATACACCATCATGGTGTCAAAAAACTTACAACGACTTGTTTTAACGATACTTATCAGTCATTAGCTTCTAAAACTTTGTAGATAAGAAACTTTGACAATTATACCTTTTAATTATCATCGTGGGTCTCAGTTACTTAGTGACGGCCATTTATTAGAGACAGCAAAAAGGAGCCTCTCCCTATAATTGATATGGCTAATTAATCACAGACTACAACAAATAAGGGCAAATGATCACGAGCTTCGTATTGCAAACAAATACAATTCATTATTAAGCCGATTACTATGGGATTGGGCAAGAATAAGCTTAGGAAAGCTTCTATTTGGAAGTTACCAAACACAGAGATAAATATTTACAGAAATTACTAGTCGAAAGTAGTATATATATGTAGATATTCAGTATTTTAGTATTCATATTTTTTCTTTAGAATTTTAGGTTTATTACTCGACTTTCTTTTAATATATGTTATATTTTTTACACATTTATTTTTAGACTATAAAGCTATAGAGTTTGTAAGCATGCTTATGCTAATCTGTATACTACTAGTACTAGAGTTCGAGCTGATAAAAATATTTTTAAAAGGATTAGTCCATTTATTAAGGAAACCTTTATTACATAGCGTTAATCGTACATTACAGATACTTCCGACACTTTGCACTTTCCGGCAGTTTTATATATTATTGTTATTTCCAATTTAATTTAATTCCATAGGTAAAAACTATGGCTTTGCTCACGTGCAATAAAATGTCTATAAGTAGTATAAGTGGGCTTGAAAAATATATTTGTTTGCTTGTATCACATTCACATTGAAAATTGAAGCCCACAAAATGTTCACATATCTACAAAAAGCTTTTATCAACATATTTTAAACAAATATTGATAGACTAACCAAACAATACTGTTTTATATATTTATCAAAAGTTACTTTCTGATCAATATATATAGAATATCGTATAAAGCCTTTGGTCCATGTAAATTTAATCCTGGGTTATCCTCAATCCTCAATTGCTCATAAAACTTTATTAATCATAAAATGTGAATTGTTTTGCCAATATATTGAAATTATAGGCAGATGGGTGGACGGCTTGTATACTTAATATGTATACTTATTTAGTATAGATCATTACTTGAGGCCGTACTAACGTAGTGGGACAGTGGCTGACTGTAAAAGTGTTGGTTGTGGCTCGATCTAAGAAAAGACTTAAAAAGATAAAACAGGAGTTTTTTTTAAATATTAATGTAAAATTATGGCCTGTGCCCACCCCTAAAAAGTCTGGCGTCCATAAAATAATTTATAGTAACAAAAATAAATACTCAAAAATAAAAAAAATTAAAAAAATAATTAAAAGATAAAGTCAAGATAATATTTTTTTACTTGTTGCATTATATTTTCAGTTTGAAAAATGATTAACTGTATATATATAAGTATAATATATAAATTTCGCACATCACTGTCATTATATCATGTAAGACACTTGAGGCCAGGTCACCCTGAAAATTATCTCTGGATACGCCTATGTATGATAAAATACAATATTTTGTAAATACAATATATTGGGTCATGGTCACACTACGCTATTTACTTCACACTTGAGCTTTGTAATAATACACATTTATTTTTTATTTAGATTCATCAGTGGTAATTATAATAAAATAGCAAGTAAAGTTTCTTAATTAAGTTGTTCTTAAACTAAATGCATTACCTTTTGAGGTGAATGTGACATTAGAAGTACGTGCGTAGTAAGGTAGCATTAAAAAAACTCAGTTTTAATTTGAATAAATAAATACGTAATGTTACACATACATACATACATACATACAAATATTATTTATATTAGTTTCTAGTGTCTTCTTTATATAAACTAGTTTTGGGCGGATTTAGACATAGTTTTAAATTGAGCAACATTAAACACGATATTCTTAGTCTTTCTTAGTCTGATATCCAAATATAACAAAGAATATACGTACGTGCGTCCATCAAACCTACTCCAAATAATGACGGTTTCAACATTACGAGTTTATGGCAGTACTAAAGTAGGAAGCACATTGTGTGAAAAGTATAAAACCTAAAGTTAGATCGATTGCGTTGAATTTCTTGCTTTAAGGGTAAATAACACTGATATTAGATAGTGTGATATAGAAATTGGAAAATCTAATAATTGAGTCTCTCGTGATCGAGTGGCAGAGCATCTTTTTGTAAGCGGGTCGTGTTGTGGGTTCCATTCCTTCTCGGGGGATATTTCCGAAGCATATTTCCTCCTTCGTAAGAAGATAAAGAGTAAAGTTTCAATGTAGGTTGAAATTCCCTTGAGTGAAATAGTACATAATTTTAAAGACATTACTTCAATTTGTTGCTGCATTCATCCATATATTATATAATACACAAAACCAAAGAACGTAAGAAGTTTAGAAAGCTTTTTAATAATTTATAATATAATTTTTTTATGTGAAACTATTATAGTTATATATTTTTTTATTTTGCAGTGTAATATATAAAACTATACATAACTTTTAAACAAATTTCATCAATATTTCATATATAGATTTAAATAACAGTTGCGGCATTGAAATTATCATAATTTATAGTACCTTTATTAATCAAAATGTATTTAATTGTTAATTATGTACACAGTTAACTTCACAATAAATCAGGCTGTTGTCCTCTTACATTCCATTGTTTTGAAACACTAAACGCCACCATACACCTTTTCAGCCTTGGTGTTTGAAATTTCAAGACATAACTCACCTGTTTTTAAAATATGATACAAAATTTTATTTTTAATTTACTTAAAAACGTCGACGAAAACAACGCTTTATGAATAAATTAAGCTTTAGTTAAGTTCGTGAAGATGTTTTAATGCGCTAATAATATTATATTATTTCTAACTCATAAATTAATGTAATATAGCCTATAGCCTCCTACGATAAACGGAATATGTAACACAATACGAATTTATTCATTCGGGCCAGTACTTCCTGAGATTAGTCCGTTCACCCAAACAAACGCTTCTGCTTTATAATTTACTTTAAATCGGACACTTTTCAGGATGTTGGCTAACACAGAATTATTTATATACTTTTAATAATATAATAACCAAGACCTATATAGAGCGAACTTATTTTTAGGGTTCCGTACCTCAAAAGAATCACTCACTTTGTTGTCTATGTCTACTGTTACTGTATGTAACTGTATAATGTTAACATTTATAAGCCATTTAAATTGTTTCAGTAATTATACAAAGTAAGGAGACTGGTGATTCAGGTCAAAACTGTAATAAGTATACAAACGAACTTCGTTAACTTCGCCAATATTTGTTAATAATAAACTATACGCTAAATTATATTTGCTACAACAAATTGGTTTCTCGGCCGTTCTGTATTAAAATGTACTTTGTTTTATCATTTAGTTATTTCATAATTTTTGTAATTTATCATGATTCAGTTGAAATATGATTGAAGGCGATAGCTTTCACTTCAAATTCAAGTAAGTATTTTTAAATTTTAAGTATCTCTGAAATTTGAACCACCCACTATACCACTAAATTTAAAGAATTTGTATGCTGAGTAGCGATCGGCATACAACGCCAGATTTTTTTATTGTGAATAGAGATTATTTATTTAGAAAGAATTTAAACATTATAATTTTAGCTAATAGGGAACCTGGGTACTGGGTACTTGCGAACCAGCTACATTGATAGTCACGTCTTTACATTGAAATGGTAACCCACACCATTATTGTCTCATATTTATACTTACAGTATAAAAAATCTCCTTTAACTTCTCCTCTAACTCAATGTTATAGTAATATTTTTTTATGTTCACGCTGTATCCCCCGTACTGACATACTACATGAACTCAGTGTTAAGATACTCTAGTCCCCGCTTTCCGCCTTTCCAGACATCCCGTGTTGAGTGTCAGAACTCAACGCCAGGATAAATGTAAATAATTAATTCTCCCCCAAGTGGGAATCGAACCATCACATTTACAGTTAGACGCGATGCCTCTTTGCCACAACGGTCCAAATAAAATGATATTCAAATTGGCGCATTCATCACAAATTCATAAGACATACTTCTTATGTCATTTTTTTCAGCCTTATTCCACTTAATTCCGCATTGTTGGATAGACAGAGAATCAATATGTAATGGAAGGTAGAGTAATGTTTATAATATAATTAATTTGTATTAAACTTGAATTTTATTATTTAAGCAATAGTAAATAAAAAAAACAAAGATCTTAAGGGAAATTATCCCGTTTCTCGAGTAATTATTTGAAAAACATTGTACTAAGAAAGTACAAAATATAATATTTAAACGGTGTCAATGTTTAATTTGAAGATTTTAATTAAATATAAATTGTGTTTACAAAGGCAGAGTTGAAAGTCAATTAAGGGAACAACACTTGAAATTACGAACACTCTGGAGGTGGGACAAGGAAAATTTCTTAAAGAGTCAATGAACAGATGTTTCTGGAAGTCGTTTTAATATACAAAAACAAATGTCAACTTTGTGATTTTTTTTTCAGCTTGTATTCAGCATATATTGCAATGAAGGCAGAGAGAATTTAGTGACAAGATACTCCACTTTCCCCCCAAATCATATGTTAAGTGGCAGAACTCTCACTAGATTAGGGAAATGAAAATAATCTAATAATAATTTAATTACTTCATATTTTTTTTATTTTACACAATATTTTAACAAACAAATTTTTTAATTTAATTAATTTATATCTACCAAAATTATTACACTGCATTCAGGCTCAGTCTCGACTAACTAATAATTCGCTAGTACATAATAAATGATATAACTAGAGGCGACATGAGAAGTGAATTATTGTTTTGCCGTCACTGTAGCAAAGTTCGGATTGTAATCGCGCTACGAAACTGGATAACTGCCAGCTTTAGCATTAACAAGTGAATGTGCTTCCAATTATAAAGCTTCAAATTATAATTTTCGTCTAAACAAAGCTTTTTGGGAAGCTCTTGTATTGTATTTTTTTATATTTAAATTCATAATTACCATATGAGTTAAGCACTATTGGTAAATCATATTTTGGGCTTCATGCCACTTACGCACCTAGATTCTAGTGAATGTTTCTATTCTGAATTTAGTGAATGTTTTCCATTTCATAGATTGAGTATTATTTTTAATTTAGTTAATTAAAAATAATATAACCTGAAATATTACAAAATGTAAATAATATCCTTTTAGTGTACATATATTACACTAAAAACGATCACTTATACTTATTTCTATTAAGTTTTGGTTATATGAAGTAGAAAATAAAGTTATTTATTCGACGGAGTTCACAATTTTTCCTTCACTTGCTATTAACTGACGTAATTTAACGTAATTTGAAACTACATTAATCACCAGGATGAAAATTATTCTATACTCTCTCTATTTACTTTAGTTTTAAGCTATAATTATGTCAAAATAAATTCATATCTATTCAGTAGTTATCATTAATCAATGTAATTTGGTTGTATTAGTTTTATATTGTTTTTCTCCGGGAACCTACATTAACCTTCTCACATTTAGGTATCTCTAAGCTATTACAATATTAAAATATATTACTTTAAAATGCTCAAATTTACATATACAGATGGACAGAAATCCTGTTTAGTGGTTTCTTAACTTGTGTTATATTAACCGATCTAGATAGAACTACAGAATATAGATTGTTTAACACACACAGTTCTCATTAACATCTATATCTAAATTTTAAGATCAACTTTTTATAAGGGAGACCTCGGTTGACCTTCAAAACACAGTGTCGAAGGTACCAGAGGAAGGTCACGTAAAATGCATAAGGGGGGGGGGGGGTCCTTGTATGACTGTATTAAGGGGATTGTATGACTGTAAGAGAATGTATTAAGGGGTTAATGACAGTGGACGAGGCGTAAGAGGTATAGCTATAGGCAGAGCTATCCCGCTAGAGATAAAGCGTGAAGATATGTATATGTTTTTATAAGTGAGAATCGTACTTAAAACTGTTATGCTTATACCCACATAACTTTCTAATTACTTATATGAAACAATATTTTCTAGTTACATTTTCGCGGTGTGTTTTTAAGTTAAATATGCTATAATTTTTAATGATACAACTAAAAATTGTCATTGTTGAAGCTAGTACGGACTTGTAATAAAATTTGTTGCGGTCCTGTAGTAAGCTCGGAAAGTGGAATCTAGGGCTCTCATCGCTTTGTATTAAGCTCAGTTATATTAGTTTTAGTTTTATATTAGTTCTTGGTTCAACGTAAAATTGACTTATTTATCTCAAAGTGAAAATTATATACTAAATGATGTTTTTATGGTAACTTTATGTACTTTTTGTTTGCCTTAAAAGTATAATAGGGCCTTTTTTAAACGTTACTTTTGCCTTAATTCGCATTTTGCATTTTGCCTGTATTGCAAGTTTAAGAGAGACGATAAAACTTATTACGAGCAAATTTACACCATCATGGCACATTTGGACATTCGAAATCATTTAGAAAATTAAATCGAGTAAAATTACAATATCGTCTTCAAAACCAAAAAAAATCTTCACTCTGATGGTCGATAGCGAATGTTGCCATTAATTATATATTTGCCGTATGTTATATATTTTTTATATATTAAAACAACAAATAACTTATTTAAATATACCTATATATTTTTTACAAAAACAAAATATTTAAAATAGTGAAACGCTACCAGACTGATCAATTATTTTAATTTTTATCTTTCCGCCATTTAACAATCACAATCTCGAATTCTAGTTGTAAGTGGAAAACAGAGTGTACTAACACTAAGTTTTGTCTGTCTATCCTGTTCGATTTGAAATACAGTCCAAACTTTGAAAAGAAGTCAGAATATTTTGTTAAACTAATCGATAACGTTTTAAATAAGTTGCATAAAAAAATACTCCAATAAAAATATTAACTTACAACTACAACAACTCTAACTACTTAAAACAAACATAAAATGGCATAATATATGCCTCTCTATAATATAAGAATCAAAAATCTAACAGAAAAAGAATTAAAAAAAAAAACAATTTGATACATTTTTAATTACTGTTAGCACGTGTTCGATTAGTATAATCGAACACGTGCTAACAGTAATTCTAAATGTATCAAATGTATCAAATACATAGGGTCTACCCTGCAGCGTGAAGTATATAGCGTGAAGGTTAAAAAAAATAATCGTCTATTCTTTTTTAAGTGATGGACGCAGGATTCAATTATAAGGTATAATAGATGTTAAATATACCCCATTTTGGTACAGTTGAGTATTCATTATTTTTTTTAACCTTCACGCTATATACTTCACGCTGCAGGGTAGACCCTATGTACGAGACTGTTATATTCTTAAATTGTTTTTCATACATATTTGGAATACAAGTTGGGTAAGATTGATTTATTATGGGATGCTCACAAAATTCCACCTCTATTCAATAAATAAAAACCATTAAATTTCCAATAAACTTTCAAAAATCAAGTTATCTCATAAAAATACATTAGTTATATCATTACAATATTTTACTGTGATTCATTACTGCTTATAAATATTATGACATCTCTGTAGATGTCTAAATTCTTATAGTCTCTTCGATCGACTTCGTCACATAGAAAGTAAAGCTTACTTCGAGATAAACAAGTTAATTAAACAACTTTTTTTTGGGTTCACACTGTAACCTGCACATAGTAGGGTAGGCAGAAGGAACCCAGTGTTAATACGCTCCATTCCGTACTTTCCGCCTTTCGAGGCATTGCATATTGAGTGGCGGATCTCAACGCGATACTTTAGCTTTGTTGCCAGAGCGAAGAAAATGAAAATATTTCATTCTCCCCGAGTGGGAATTGAACCCACACACCATCGCGTTTACTGGCAGACGCTGTGCCTCTGCGCCACGAGGGTCCATGATTTACATAATTAAAACTAAACATTATTCAAATGAACTTTAAATAAAATTGGAAAGAGGAAAAATTAATATGTACCGATGTTTTACCGATAAATTGAGAAGATATTGCGTCAGTGGCGGAACGCGATAGTGGAGTGATGCTTATTGAAATTCCCGTTCGCCTTCGCGTTGCAGCGTAATGCAATTTTAATCGCTTTACCTGAGAACGAAGAAATGTACAGATTTCGTTGGTATTTTTTACTTATTTTAATAGAATTGATAATGAATTACCTATGAACTATCGGTATCCACAGCTCGTAGGATAGGACTACTTTCGAGTACACTTTCGAGTGTTGCCATATTTTACAGCGTACATAAAAATAAAAGGAATTGTGACTATAATTGAAAGGTTCATTTTTCACTAGTGAAAATGAATAATTGTATTCGTTCCGTCACTCAATGCACTATATCTCGAAAATCCTCCCTGCCTCTCCCTATACTGCTATATGCGGGATGTAGCGAGAAACTATAACAAAATAAACTGATACTTACAATATATACCCAACACCAACAAATAATACATAACAAGAGTGTTAGCGATATTAAACGTATGCGCATAAGGGTCCAAACACATACATTGCCAAATGCTCAACCTTAAAAAGATAATGAACTCGGTGAGGAAACATTAACTTAGGACAGGAGATAAAAATGTGTGAAAAGGACCCGTTGTCCAGGCGACATTCTACGCAATATCTTAATTGTGTCTTGACACTACACTCTCTCCGCTTATCCTGCTATATGCGGGATATAGCGTAAAGCTAAAAAGCTATTTATCTGATCCTCATCTAACCTAGCTCAGTCGACAGACATTTTATTAGAATTACGCTTCTGAATACCCATAACTACTTCCTTTGAGAGTTTATTATCAAAATTAAGTGCCCTCCTATAAGCACGTAGAAATTCATCTGCGCATCCATAAATTTTTGACTACAGCGAGTGTGGCTTTACCCAATTAAAATGACAACGGTGGCATAAATATGTAAAATATAAATATATATATATATATATATATATATATATATATATATATATATATATATATATATATATATATATATATATATATATATATATATATATATATATATATATATATATATATATATATATATATATTTAGGATTCAGATGCAGGTTTGTAGAATAGTCTTTTCTAAGTAATAATGGAGAAAGAAGCTAACATATGACGAAATCAACTCGGACAACAATTTGTTCCTGTCACCTTCAAAAAAGGCGGTATACGACTCGGAACACCACTCACCTCACCAGGGTACCATGTACTCGGTGGCAGCTTACGTGGTACTCTCATATGAACCACTAAGAATCTCCAACCGATAACGTCCACTGGGCAAGACCCTGATCACACGATAGGGTCCCCTCATACCTGCATCAAGTTTCCCTATGCTCTGCAAATATTTGAAGACAAACAGCAAATCATTCACATTAAAAGTACGCGGTGGACACCGCTACTGATTTACATAAGAGTCCAGATGGACTCAATTCTACCTCAATAACTCGGTAGGCCTGTACCAACATAGTTCTCTTCACCCTTCACGGTTCTGCCCCATATCGACAGCAACATCGTGAACTAAACTTAGGATAACAGGAGTTGTTGCACCCGTCCCCATCAACAACAGCAGACATTCTCGTATTTATCTAGTGATATTGAGGACAATTTGTATCCTCCACAGTTGCTCAGACCAATCAGCTTTCCTCTGATTAACTTCAATTCTTACCATATTGAGAACAGTTCTCACATATCGCTCTACTTAATCGTTAGCGGAATGCCTAATATTTCCGGAATGATATAGTGCACCTCACAAACGAACTCAGAAAAGCGTGGTAAATTGGTTAGACTCAAACTTCAGATTCATTTAATCTTTAATGCATCTTGGTTTTTTTTATAGGTCACAGCAAACAGAACTTGGTAAAAGAGTCGATAATTATAAAAATAGATTCAGGTAAAGGACCAAGTACGTCAATATGCACTGTATCAATTGGGCTTTTCCCAAGAAACAATGGCTTGGTTTAACTTTACTTCGTGAGATTATATTCCCAAATATTCAAGGAGATAAATGAGCATTTCTTAATATTTATGGAAAAACCTGCGGCCGTAGCAGTTTTTAATACGGCAACTAAAAATAAGACCCCTTCGTCTATGGTATGGCTCATAAACTTTTCGTCTAAGGACGGCATATACATAAACCAGAACGTAATCTGCATCATTGTTCTGACGTAACGTATTATTTATAATTCTTTGGTAAACCACAAAAGAATTAATTAGCCCATAAAAACCCCAAGATATTCGAAGTGCCCCAGGAGTAACAAACGCGATCAAATAAATAGGCTCCCCATCGACTGGTATTTGGTGGAAATCAGAAACCATGTCTAAACATGTAAAATATTTGAAATTTCCAAGCCGGTTAATGTAATAATCTATCCGTCGAAGAGGATTTTGAATCCTAACTGTACGTCTATTTAACGCGCGATAGTTCACACACATCCTATAGCTTCTGTCCTTCTTTACCAGTATAATCGGGCTAGCGTATTGTGACAATTCTCGGTAAGTGACAGGCGTGTCGTCTTTCAACGTATTACTATATTTGAAGCGGTACCAGAAATAAAATAATTACCAAAACTATTGATAGCCTTCATCAATAATGTTAATTCATCGTCGCGGTTTAAGACATCGGCACCAATAATAACGGGGGAACTAATAAGTATCCCTGGCACTACGATTAAAACCGCTTCCAAAGTAATCTCATTAAATTCTAAGGCAAGAGTTCGTTTCTGTTATGTTGTCGCTTAAATCTTTCAAAGTACAACGCAATTTTCTTTCACAAACAAAATATTTCAACATATCAGCCGATATAGAGATACACTCAAAGCATGGCTATCAATGAAGACATCGATATGGATTCCCTGAATAATTGCAACTGTTAAATCGGTATTTTGTGGGTAACGAATCAATGTGGGAATTTGACACCAGTTTACGTTTCTACCGTTTCAAAAACTAAACTGTAGCCTCGTTGCGCCCCGACTTTTTACAAAAGCTGCATAAAATACCCGCTGTAGCGCTTGTACGGAGCACTGATTTCTCAGGAATACGGTTAGATATTTTGAGTTTTCGTCAATGATTTCTTTTATGTCCTATCTGACCACAATTGTAACATTGAAGTTCTGAGGGGCCATTTGTATTAAACGATGCATTCGATGTTAATGGTCCACAAGGATTTAACTTCCTATGTACACGCTTGACATATATAAATAAGAATGACAAGACATCGCCTAAGCAAGAATTAGTAGCAGCTTTGCTTTAAATTGAGGATTTAAAAATCTTAAGACGTAATGTTTCCTAGCATATTCGGCACAAGTGTTAAAATTATCAGAATCACCCTGCATCGCATCATATAAAATATTAGCATAGCTAGCTAATGTGGACGCAAAGATTTAAATTCACTATTAAAGTATTAAATTATCCTGATTATCAATCCTATCACTATGGGAAATATCTACACACGAATAACGTTTTCGTGAAAACGAGACCTATGTCTCGAGTGACCACCGAGGTGCGAGCGTGATTGAGACCGAAATTCTAATCGTGACTTATCACAACCACGGATCGATCACGGCCATACGGCCTATTGCCACTACGAGACCTATCACGGTCCCCAGAACCACGAACGGGCCGTTGTGATTTGTTACGGGTATCATGTCTCGGTTCAGACATGTTAAACACAATGTATCAAACAGCAAATATAGAAATATAAAAACAAAAGTAAATATGTGCGATTGGTGATTTTTTTCGGGTAGTCGTAAAAATTTCCTAACACATATTTAAAAACATATTTGTTACAATTCAAATCGAATACGTAAACAACTGTGAGCGAATAAGGGGTTCTTTATCTCACTTCTGAATTTAGGATTCAGATGCAGGTTTGTTAAAAAGAATAACAATCCAGCAACTATTTACATTTATGTAATCAAACTTTTACATAAATAAATCACAACGATCACGACCGTATTGTATTGTATTGTATATGTAAAAGTGGATAAGACTAAGGAAGCAAAAATATTTTATATATAATTATTTCTTATACTTCAGATGTATTACTTTGGTCTATATTTGGTGTAAAACAGATACAACAAAAAAGTTTCTTTCCAATCGATCCACGTGTCAGCCACAAACAGTCATTCTATTAGTGTTTTACATCTCCCTGCATCATTTTTCCGTAAAATATTAAATGTATCTACCTACAGGCTATTTTTTTTACTGTTTTCTTATAGTATAGATCAATTTCCCCCCATTTTTAAGATTTGAGCCCATAACCAACGGCTATATAGCCAATTATTATACCAAACCTGAGCCAAGACGACTTAAATCTAAAAGCTCTAGCTTTTTACCTGAATCCAAACATTAACAATTACCTTTAATAAACGAAGGAAGCGCAACGTAGGTAATATGATTTTTATTAAATGCAGCTAGAAAATATTGCATGTACCGCGCTACAAAGCGGCACCTAATGAAATTCTTCCGCAACTAGCAGCTGAAAGAACGTTATTCCTTTTTATATCTAAACTCTATGAAACGGTATTTTTTATAATTTTTATTATAAGATATTTGCATTTGAAATTTTCTTGCCAATAAAAGGTCAATGGTTCAAATTCCATAGTATATTAGAAAAATTCGTCACAAGGAGAGTTCCTCTCGTGATTTTTCTTATGTGGACTAAATGGTTAGGATTATTTCCTTACTTACAATTTTGGTGGATAAGTGCACAAAAATATTTTTTATATTTTACATATATATATATATATATATATATATATATATATATATATATATATATATATATATATATATATATATATATATATATATATATATATATATATATATATATATATATATATATATATATATTATATATATATTATATCAATGAAACATATATCTATAATTAAACATATTATACACCTATATATACCTGATAAGTCTATCTAAAATGACTAAAGAATATTGTACAATGAGCTTTCTGTTTACGTTTAACAATCACTATTATCAAAATTGCAAGCTGAGAAAATATAAAAATAAACTTGAAAATATACAACTAGAAGCTGGCGATTAAATTTTCAACTACTTTATGGAATGAGAAACGTATTCTAATAAACTATTTTACCTGCATAGAAGAGTTGGCAGAGGGCCGTAGAGTTAAGGCACCTCGTTCCTCATTTTCCGTACAAATTTCAATACATGGCAAAGTCAATACCCCTGTTCGTCTACTTGCGGGGAAAGGAAAATAATTAAATTAAAATCGCACCAGTGGGGATCGACACCACTGCTGCACGCCGGGTTCTTACTAAAACTATGATTTAAAAAAAACAGGCAATGTAAAGTCACTGTTGGAATGTTACTGAGCACTGCACTGGAGATCAATATGGATACTTTTCATATTTACTGAATAACAGAGTAAAACTGTCAGTCTACAAAAAAAAAACTCAAAATAATATCGAAAAATCAATAAAAATGATTGAATTATTATATATAACTTAAATATATTACTACCTTAATATTTTATAATTTGTTATATGAAAAAAATTAAACATTGTAATCTACACATGTACGTTTACTTATCTCTAAAGAATGCTAACGAAACAGGCATTTATCTGCCGACGCTAGTATAAAAATTCCCTGTTACATTAGTGTGGGCTGGTCATATTTATGACTGAACCGATAATCGATGGTATAAGGCCCCTCTGGAGTACAAACCGAGTCTTGGCAAACGTAAAGACGTCTAGAGTGACGATAAACGCACAGTTGGCATCGGTTGGCATGAGCTAAAGATCGAGCTGTGTCATGGCAGCTGCGTTCTAGTACAATAAGAAAAAAATCTCAGCACTAAAAGCTCTGGCTTCTCTACAAAATCTATGTCGGGAAAATATTAGCAAAAAAAAAGTATTAGCCGAATTCTATTACTCAGTATAGCCAAACGCTATTTCTAAGCTTTGAGTCAAATCTCATTTAAATCATCAAAATAATTGACAAGCGAGTATGGCAGTATAAAATGACTAATTGAGGAAAAACAAATTTCCCTAGCCATAATGGCCTTTTTCAAGGATGCGCAGCTTTAGCTCCATACGTGATATAAACGGGTTAATGCCATCATAAACCAAATTGACCGGCAATAATTATGTTATGACCGCTACAAAAAAACCGACCACTGTGAACTATGTACGAAGATTTAATATCATTTATCGGAATAGCGTAATAGCATATATTTGTATGAGTCGTTGATAGTATAAATATTTTAAGCTAGTGTTATACTTATTGAGAATTGTAATTTTAATTTTCATAAATAGTATGCTGGAAAATAGAACAATTGTGGATATTTTATGCACGTTTCATGTATTCATACAATATCGTTTTAAAAATACCTTACAAAGGACGATATATATTATATATATATATATTATATAATATATATATATATATATTATAAGATATTATATATATAGTATATATATATGTATATATATAATATATATATATATTACTATATATATATATATACATATATATATAGCATTATATATATATATATCTATATATATAGATCATATAATATATATATATATATAATATATATATTATATATATATATATTATTAGATATATAATAATATATATATATTATATATATATATATGAGCTATATATATATGTATATATATATATATATATATATATATATATATATATATATATTATATATATATATATATATATATATATGTATCTATATATATATATATAGATATATCATATATTATAATATATATTAACTATATATATAATATATATATAATAGAAATAATAATAGTATAAGCGTTATACAATACAATTTGCGAAATAGCAAGCACTGTCGTGTCTGCTTGAGAGGAAACGTCGGCGGCAAGGGTGTTCCCTGCGGGACTTCAGGCAGCCACGCCAACGCGTGGTCGTGCAGTCAAATATGCTGAACTTCATCGTCGTTTCCGTCGACGACGGTGTGAGTGTCGTGTATGTGTTTTGTGCTTCCTACCTACGTATGGGGCATTGGCAACTGTAATTGGGTCGTCTGGGTCTAAGAGAACGCTGCGCGGGCGTCGAAGTTTAGTTGTAGCGTACGAGGTGTAGTCACACGCCTGTACGATAAGGGGGTTCGCGTGAGCAGCTGCGCGCTCGAAGTAGCGCCTGGATAGGCCTTTGCAGTTTTGAATCGATTCCAGTTCAAAGTCTCTACGTAGGTCGATATTGCGAACGAACTAGGGGCAACCTGACGCGGTTCGCAAGAATTTATTCTGTACTATTTGAAGGGCAGCTTGTTGTGTGCGAACACGACACTAGCATAAGTGAGGACAGGTCTTACACAAGTTTTGTATAGTGTCAGCTTATGTCTAAGTAATAATTTACTCTGCTTCAAAATAAAAGGATAAAACCTACTGAGAATAAAGAGAGCTTTGTTCCTGGCTCCTTTCTAGGATATTTTGCTTGTGGTTTCCAGGGAATCAAAAGGTCGGCTTAACATATACACAGTAGAGGCCGTTTCCTGTTTGACACGAGGAAACAGGATAGATTCCCTCTTATCCGGATTAACTTCGATCCTTCATAAACGGTACCAACTGTCGAGGGCGTCGGCCGCAATCTGGAGTATTTCAGTCAACAGGCGAGAATAGCGAGAAGTAGTGTATAGAGCGGTGTCGTCGGCGTACATCGCCAGGTGGACTAATTTTGTACGAGGCATGTCGCTGGTGTACAGTTCGTACAAAATTGGAGAAAGGGTGGAACCTTGGGGAACGCCTGCGTGGACGAGGTGGGGAGAGGATAGAGTACCCTCTACTTTGTATCAAAAATACCGATTTGACAAGAAGTCTCGTAGGACTAGACAGTGTGGTACACTGGCGTTGAGCAGCTTGAAAATCAAGCCGTTGTGCTACACTTTGTCGAAGGCTTTTGCGATATCGAGAAGAATGACTGCAGTGCTACTGTGTGCCGTCGTTCTGATATTATAACGAGCTATATGCTCTACGAAGCGGTGCACTGGGTGGACAGCAGAGTGCTTTTTCCTAAAACCGAATTACTCATTAGTGAGAAGGGATTTGGCCTCTACCACTTCAAAGAGTCTCACCAAGATTATTTTCTCGAAAATTTTTTCTAGACAGCTAAGTAAGCTGATAGACCTATAGCTACATGCGAGATTCCGCAGCTTATTGGGGTTGGGTATGCCAATAAAGCCATAAATATGCCAGTAAAATTTCAACAGTGAGTTGAATATCACACTATCATTTAGCACACTAATAGAGACATGAACTGGGCCGGAAGGGATTTTAATGTTCTGTTGGAAAGACGGTCAGGCAGCGGGGACTTCCTATCTTTCAGAGTTTTGATGATGACTTTGACCTCGTCGACCGAGGTCGGGCGAAGTGGTTCGCCGGTCGGGGGCATAGAGGCCCACTCTGCAACCGCAGAGTCCACCTTTGTGAGGTTGTGTGCGTCACAGGGCGGACTGCTTGAAGAGTATTGATATAAACTTTCCACCTTTTCGGTGTCATCGGCGGCTATAGACATGTCGGGCCTAGTTAAGGATGGCATAGCCGAGAGGCAATCCACTCTAAAAACTCTCGACAAAGCCCAAAAAGCCTGATGCGATGGCGAGAGTCTTTCGAGATTATTATCCCAGGAATCCCCACAGAGGAACGAAACCCATGTTTCGCTCTCCACTTTAGATTGAACAGCTTGATACGATTATCGTCAGTCGGGTAGGAGTCGTGTCGTCGGGTAGCTTTATTTCTACGCCTTATGAGTTACCTAAGTTTATCTGAAATTTCACATCTCCCCTGGGGTAGATATGGAACCTCTTTCCGAACAGGTTCGTATAGCGTTCTGTATATATATTCAGTGAATTTATTCGCCGTGTCTATTGCTAACTCTGCAGATTCTGTTATTCCAGGTATCAGCTCTATCGAAAATCTCTTCCAGTCGACAACGGTCTTAGTATGGGAGCACAGGAGCCCCTGTGATCAGAGTCGAGTTTAGACAGTGATTCTATGGATTGTAGCCACAGACTGAGATTCGATAGAACCGCTATATCCAGAACCTCGCCAGAGCCACGAGGGCCAAAACGGGTCGGTGTAGGGGGACCTACAACAAGACAAAGTGACCTACTGACAACTGACCATGCGGGCGAAGACGAAAGAAAATACTAACGATAATTATATAACGAGCGTTATGTTGAGCTTTACGTGATTTGTGTTAATAAATATTAAATGACTGTAATACATGTTGCATAATGTGAGGATTAAGTTACTGTTAAGTTCAAGAAAAGCTCTATAAAAGATGTTGTATAGATTTTTGTCTTTAAGTGAAACAATTACATTTTTTATTCTTTATAATCTTTGTATCGTAATAGTGAATAGGTTTATAATAACATGTAGGCATTTAAAAGAAATATGCATGTAACAAAAAATGTAATACTTGAATTTTACATATAAAATTATATGTAACATTTTATTTTATGTAAATGGTAGCCAAGTAGAAATTTATTCAAACATCAAATCGTTCTTCACTTTTCTACCTTAGAAGCCTTCTTTACTTTAAATATTTATACAAAAGTAACTGAAATCCGACATCCGTACAGCCGACAAGTATTATGTAGATACAAATAATTAATATCATAGCCTCGTAGCTAGTCCTTTCCTGTTACTCCCGTAGTTCTAGGATGAGTCATACACTATCTTATCGCAACTTCCTTTAAATGTAACATTATATTATATATCTCAACAAAATATATTGCGAAACTTCATAATGTAAGCAGAATAGTAAAAAATATTTAATCGTAGATATATATCGATATTATATATAAATTAGTTATATAACTAATTTTCTTAAATTTGTAAAATGTATACATAAATAACATTAACGCAATAATGTCATTAGCCAGATATTCAATACTTATTACATAATAACTTCGTAAGTCAATCATAATATGTCAACTGTAGCTGTTAATTTTTTTAATATAAAATTCCCTATTTTCAATTTCACAGTGTGCCAATAAGCTGTCGAGTAGCTATGAATTGATGCTGTCACTCAACGAATATTTAATTTTGATATACGGCTCCATTACGGCTTCATTTTGTTAAATTTCAACTGTTATTATATTAAGTGATTGCATTCGATACTTGATATGACTGTTATATATTAAAATTCAATGGCCATTGTCTGGTACCTGATAAAGGCTTAACTAGTTGAGTAACGGTGTTTATTGATGGGCAGAGAAAATTACTTCTCATACAATACACACACATATATATATATATATATATATATATATATATATATATATATATATATATATATATATATATATATATATATATATATATATATATATATATATATATATACATATATATATATATATATATATATATATATATATATATATATATATATATATATATATATATATATATATATATATATATATATATATATATATATATAGTGTTTAAGATTCCCGATTACAGTAGGGGTTCACCAGGGCTCAGCTCTTAGTCCGTTCTTATTCAATGTAGTGCTGGATACTGTCTCGGCTCACATCCAATGCCAGCCCCCGTGGCTGATGATGTATGCCGATGACATAGTACTCATCGACGAGAACCGACTGATGCTGGAGCGTAAAGTGAACGCCTGAAAGGGTGCGCTTGAGAACGGTGGTCTCAAACTGAATGTGTCGAAGACCGAGTACATGGCTTGCGGGAACCCGGACTCGAGCACCATCCATGTCGGGCCTGAGCCAGCCGTTAAGTCGGAGAAGTTCAGGTACCTTGGAGCCGTTATGCATGAGTTTGGAGGCATCGACCACGACATCCATGCCCGTATAAACGCTGCCTGGGCCAAATGGCGGGAAGTCACTGGTGTAGTCTGCGATAGCAGAATACCGCCCAAGCTGAAGGGACTGATATACAAGAGCATTATCCGACCGGTTCTTTTATACGGCAGCGAATGTTGGCGAACATTATCTCGGCACACTCAGGAGCTTCACGTCACGGAGATGAAGATGCTGAGATGGATGTGTGGCGTTACGAGGTCCGACCGCATACGCAACACATTCATTCGAGGTAGTCTTGGGGTCCGTGACGTAGCGGATAAGCTCCAAGAACGTCGCCTGAGATGGTATGGCCATGTTATGCGCGGATCTGAGAACTATGTCGGAAGGAAGTGCCTTGATATGTCTGTCCCTGGAGTTAGATCACCCGGACGCCCAAGGAAGCGATGGCTGGATGTCATGACACAAGACATGAGAGTCAATAGATTGTCCACTGAGGATGTTAAAGACCGTGCAAAGTGGAGTAGGCTTAGTCGGAAGGCAGACCCTGGCAATAGCCGGGACTAATGCCAAAAAGAAGAAGAAGAAGATATATAGTGTTTAAGAAGATTCATATCACATATATAAATCTTATACAATACTTATTTATATTTTTTTAAAATAGATTGTTTTATCCTATCCTATTCTTGTTGTATCTTAAGACATTATAGTAAAAAACTACGTAATATTTCTAGAATCGGTTACTTATTATCGGTTTCCTTACTCAAGATTCTCTACTCATATCCGTAGAATCAGCAAAAGAAACGAATCAACCACACAATATAAATAATAAAAATACCCATTTCCCATGAAATTTGAGATGGTGCTTATTAAGTAAGAACTTAGCATAGCAATCTTACCAGAAGACGAAAAAATTCATGTACCTTATAATTTTCCAAGTGGGAATCGTACCCGCAACTATCGCGCAAAAGACTGCCCCACTGCACCACAATGGCCACCATAAGGCAAATTAATTTATCTCAACTATTCAGTATTGTTTTAATCACACATCAGAAGTTTATATGAACTTTTTCGCTTTGAGGTTTCCCGTGGAATAAAACAAAACGTTTCAAAGCTTCACCTTTTGAGGCTTTTACGAGTTTTTAATTGCAGGAAACTTTTTGTTGTTCCATTTATTTTGCGAGAATAAAAAGTTCATCTTAGAATTTTAAAATGCTAATAAGTTAGAAAAATTTTTGTTTAGTTCTTGGCATGGCCTACTGGCTACTTTCGAACACTTTTCGGATGAACAAAAAAGGATGATACAAAAAAAAAATATTAAAAGAGACGAGAGAGATTAAACTTTTAAAAGAATTTTCTTTTGAAATGTATTAATATCGCGAAAATCAATGATCTTATTATACGTTTTTCAGTTGTTTACAACATTGTATTATAGACTTAAACGTAAATATTACATAATATTTAGATTTCAAATGTGAAGGCTGTAGTAATAAGTCGATATGAAATTTTAAAGTAATTAAATTTCACCATCACACGTCTCGTTAACAGGTAGTTAACCGGATATTACAGGAGCCAATTAAGCCCTCTGGGCCGGTTTGCACTTGTCTTAATAAAGCTTGTATCGGGATATCAAGTGGGCTGTATTTAAACATAAGAATATATGGCATATATATATATATATATATATATATATATATATATATATATATATATATATATATATATATATATATATATATATATATATATATATATATATATATATATATATATATATATATATATATATATATATTGAATAGTCATTATATATATATATATATATATATATATATATATATATATATATATATAATGACTATTCAATATAAATCAGAATTTATTATAAACGCGTGTACGTGACGTATACACGTTTATAACGTACACGTAGTTGTAGGTACGTACAGATATTAGAACGCAGACCGTTGTCAATTTATAAGCTAACATACTACTAAGGGACCATATCTATTGTTTAATACACTGTTTTAAAATGGAGGATCTTACGTGATAGTTAGATAGCTGAAACTTTCACAAATTATTTATTTCCGTTGCTGCAATAATAACTAAAAATAAAAAAAATATCAGTGAAATACCTACAATCATAAAATAGGTACGGTATTAGGTATAGGTCTCCGTATTTACCGGTTCTACCGGTATTTAATATTTAAATTTAAGGAAAAATCTATTTCAATGAGTTTCATCAAGATCGGTTTATTTGTTTTTGAGAAATTGATATCTCGGAGAGGTTTGGCGCTCCGTTCTTTCTTATAACTCTTTCTTCTTCTTTCTAATTACCCTTTCTAACTATTAGGGATACAGCGTGAAGATATGTATGTGCGTATGTATGTATATTTTTTTGTTGTAAAACTGAATATTTGTATATGTACATAAATTTTATCATCTATTTTAGTTTCGAGTACTATTCTTGTTACAATTTAAAACAGATGTGCGATAAAAGTCCGCAGTGGTTTGAAGAGCAGCTTAGAATAAAGTCGCAGTAATTAAAGCTCCTGCTTTGTGTAGAACGCATCCACAACAATCATTTGCTTTTTATTTTTATTCAGGCTAAGAACGCTTATTTCAATTAAAAAAATTAATTTAATCAAATAAAATATATGTTATGTACTTAAAGGCACAAGTTAGTAAAAGATCACGACGTCATTTTATTCATATAATAATTATTTATTCATATGATAAAATTTTACCTTATATTAGTAAAAGTTATTCAGTGTGAGTTATTCAGACTAACTTAAATATAAGAAATAATGAATTATCAAAAGTATAAAAATTATTATAATTACTTATTTAACTGTTATACAATTAAGTATCTATAAGCCATTTTTAAATATCAGAAAAATTTTAACTTGCCTGTTTGTTACAGTTATTTGTATATGGTTATTTAAAGACAAAAAAAATTAAATCGTTCTTTGAAGTATGAAGGGAAGACGGTTACAAAAAAAAGTTATACAGAAGACAAAGGACATGAATATTTCCATGAAGACGACTAGAGAGCTACTTCAGCATTTTACAAACAACGGAGACGGAGATCGTACTTGTGTTGTCCAAAAATGAAACTAATGCTGAGGTTTTGGAGACGCTCAAGCTAACTTTATGGCTCCCCTTTCAGGTCAAGATAACCGCAATTAGCATAGCGGACGGATTGTTCCAACGCAATTTTAGTAAGAAAGGGTAGAAATTACACAATAGACATAGCAACAGCTGAAATAAATTCTATACTTTACAAATTTGTGATTTCCAAGGGAGATGTTGGTGAAATATATTACTCTTAAATTTTTAATAATGTTCTATAAATTCAGGAAGATCCAGTTACGATGTTTCTAACTGAATACCTGGATCGAAATATTTCTCTCAACCCCTTTTTCACTGTAGACCAATTTTGTGGCATTGCTTTTAAGAGGGACCACGATGTAAATATATAAAAAAATATAATATTTAAAAAGAATTTTAGAAGTTAAATTAACACCCATTCGACATAAAAAACTATCTAGTGCTAAGATAAAACTGAATAAAAAAAGAAAAACTAAACAGAAGAACAACGCTACTTTACAAAGCCCTAGAGTTCGATACAATGAAATAGTATGGTACAGTACGCGCGATAATACCAAAATAACGATGACGGTCGCAGATGCAAATTTTTAATAGCACCCAGATGTATTCTTCTATTGAGAATGTAAATGCTTAAGTTTATTTTTTATTACAATGTGCGTTTGGTGCCTTATATGAATCTTTAAGTAAACACATATAGAGAGAGATTATAGATAATAATGTTTAAGTCACAACTTAAAACGCCGAGAACTTCACCGAAAATATAATTTACTATTGATAAGAGGTCATCGCGGTGCAGCGATATCATTTGATAAGAAATTATTTTCAGTTTCTCAATTTGGTGAAAAAAAAAAACACGAAACATCTCAAAAAAGAATGCCGAAAATTCGGAAGCGGAGTGTCTTATTCCAATTTCCAGACATTAGTAAGTTTCTGGCATCAGCGAGTAAAATTGTTCTGTAAAGAACATGTAAAAAAATAAAAACGAAAAAAACTTTATTAAGATTTATTACTAGAAAAGAAAGATCAATTATAAAAAAATAAAATAGATTATTTTACCTTCCAAGCTACATTCTTGCAATAAAGTCACTATGTAACGTGTAAACATGATAGCTTACGTTTTTACAAACAAATATATACACGGCCTAGTGCATTAAGTGTTCATTAGATCGCTCAGTACAATTCACCTATTCAATAATGTACCTAATTACAATCAAATAAGATCTTTTCTGCTAAATTCATCAAGAATCGCAATACACTCAATGGCCAGTGTAGTAGACACTTTGATACGTTTTAGCACTATCTACACAGAGGTCATGCCATAATAGCTTCCCTTGTGTACAGCCTCAGGCGATATTGGAGCGAGTAAATATAATTATAGAACAGATGCCGGGTATTATCGATGTATAGGAACAAAGGCGGGAATTTGCTTAGACAAGTTGATTAAATCACCTCACTTGAACTGACGTGAGAATCGATATGGGTGACCCTATATAGCTTTATATATGTTTTCGTAAGGATCGCTTGGTAAGTAGTTAATTAGTGTGTGTTCTTAAATTATAGGTAGACTAGAATTGGCCAATCATTTTGTTTTGATTTTTTTATTATTTTGCTCAACTCTTATTATACATTACCCAGTTTAAGTAAATATGATAAATGTCAGGTTTAATAAACAGATTTTGAGGTTTTCTGGTAATCAGCTGGTAGCAGCAATTTCTTAGGTACTATAATTCCGAATAATAGAGAATTGACCGATTTATAGCTAAAAGAGGTTTTCAGAATGCTATTTAAACGTAATGGTACACGTGCAGTTATCTTAAGTTTGCAACTAAAAGTGATATTGTGTGTTACGTTGGTCCTTCAAAGTATATCTTGAATGTATCTTGAAAGCAAAGTATATGTTTAATATATCAAAGTATTTAATAAAATTATAGAGATGCTATTGGAATAAGCGTTTGTATTATTGCTTGTAACTTAATACGTTTGTATTGCGTTGATATATTTTTAATTTTCCAATAAAGGCTACGAAGGCAAGTAGGTCTCATTGCTTAGTTTTCAAGTCTCACTATTTAACAATTACAAAGGTGGAGGTGATAAAAAAAGTAGTAATATGGGACAAGATGATACGCAATCGTAGGTTAAATGGTCTAAATAATAAAAAAAAAGCAGTCGTATAAAGCCTTTACACGTAAAGACGTGTACATATAAAAATATGTATCTAATATTTTTCTTTTTTAAATTTTCATCCTAACAAGTTCACTAGATTTCACTTCTGATATAATCGGTATACGCATATTATATATCTTTTGTATAAGTATTTGTCATCCTAAAAATAATATTCAAATAAGCGCAATTTCTGTGTAAAGGCTTTAAGACGATTATTCTTCCTTTGTAGAATGTTTTCATAGCTACTCTATTTTTAGATATAAAATTGCTAAAAATATACAAGAAAATAAACGGAATATCAGAAACTCAGCTTAGTGCAAATAAATTCAGCTTGGTGACGGCAATTTGGTCGCGTGAATTTTATGACTTTTGCATTTAGCATCTATTCTCGTCGTCTTCCACATGAGGTATGCTGGACTTTTGATTAATATATAATATAATAAATAATATAATATCGATAAATTAACTTAAATAAAATCAGCTTTACGCTCCGTATCCCGCACATGGCAGGGTAGGCAGTGGGAACCGTAGGAACCATAGGAACCTAGTGTTAAGACACTCCGTTCCCCGCTTTCTGCCTTTTGAAGCATTACGTGTTGATTGGCGGAACTCAACGCCGCGCTTTGCCTTGTTACCAGAGCGAAGAAAATGAAATCATTCACTCTCCCCGAGTGGGAATCGAACCCACAAACCGTCGCGTTTACAGGCTGAAGCTATGCCTCTGCGCCACCACGGTCCATGCAAAATAATTATAATGTACATATATTTGTATTAGTTTTAGTTTAGTTGATATACAACCAAGTGATACAGTTTTCGAAATCAATTATACCAGTAGAAAATGTACTTGCACACATATTCAGCTTTTAACATTTAATTATTTAAATTTTAATATACAAATTGACATTCTGTATGTATGTGTATTGTGTTTCTCTTATATAATAAAAAATAACTTTCAGCTTTACGCTGTATCCTATATAGGGCGAAATAGGCAGATGAAACCTTGTTTCAATTAAAAATATCGGTCAATCGGTGAGTGGTACTCGTGCCACGAAGGGTTTCGTACAAATGTCTTGATTACAGGTTAACTTTACAAAATTAACTATAAAGGCTACGAGCATTTATACTTTATTTTTATTGCGTTGATAGATCTGGGTATGTGACAGTAAATTCAACTTGATACCTCCAGATGACTTTGTTAAAATGATCTTCACAGACAGACACACCGACAAACTCCTAATCCTATAAAGGTTCCGTTTTTTCTTTTGTGGTACGGAATCCCAAAATTCTAACAAATGCCAGAGTTTTAAGATTTTGTACCATTAACTGAAGTACTCAAACATTTAGCATTCTTGTGTCATCACAGGTGTTGATAAAAGCTTACACTAAACAAAGCGGAGGAAAGTTTCTTAAATGATGACACAGACTCCTTTGTACGGATGCAATTTAAAATTGCAACCGTTATGCATGTTGGCGCGCCGCGCTGAAAAGAATTTGGGGGTTTTTTAAAATAATATAATAGCGTCTGCGAGATAGAACATAAAGCAATATATCATATATTTTTTATGATTAATATGAATTAAAGAATCGATTTGAAAAAAATATTGTTTCTTTAATATAAACTGAAATAGTGTTATTATGGGATACAAAACTACACGTAGGACGTTAAAAACTGAACGGAAGTGATATATTTAAATTCAATTCTAACTATGTGTTATTTCTCTATAGAAAGATTGAATTCGTCAAGTTGATTGAGAGTTTTGTTTAAATTTTTTATTTATATTGTTACATATCAAGATTCTATTTTGAACACAATCTACACTTTAATATTGTAAAGCGGAATATTTTTTTGTTAGGCTGAACGTGCGAGTCGCAGGATCTGGATTTTTTTAAATTGGATAGTCTATTTATCAAGGAAAGCTTCTAAGCTTAGGCTAGCCACTGTACCTGTGTTGTTTAGAGTTCTGTGCTGTCCTTTAGTCTAGACTTCCACACTTCGCACTTCGAGCGTTCCATTTGTCACATTTTACTTCGCCAATGTCACGGTGCATGTTGAAAATTGTCGGCGACCCTGAGAAAATATCATATGTCATACACAAATAGTACTTATTACTTATTTCCATTAATAATTTTATAAATGGTAACATGCCTTGGGAATAAAATGCTTGCTCTAGTTTATAACAAAGGCATTAATGCAAAAAAGGCATTAAATAATAAGAAATTGTAAATTTGGAATTGATAAAATATTGAAAAAAAGGAAAAGGAATTCTCACTGAGTTTCTTGCGCCGGTTCTTCTCTGGATTGAACTTGAGTGACCACCGGTTCACATTAAGCTATTTGACGTTCAAACAATCAAGCATGTATTTTTATTTTGAATTTAATTATTTTAATTTTATTTGTAGAGACGCAGTCGCATGTAAAAGCTCAATTTAAAAATAAGTAGAGTGACATTCTCGGAGAGATATTATTACGCATGATAAAAATAACGTTATAATACATTTTCTACTGTGACAAAGTAGCTATATTAGACTCACATATCGTCAAATCACTCTCCCATATCACGGACATGCCGAAAGTTTTTCATGCGTGATGTAGCATTAAACTTCACGAGAGGATATTTTTTACTTACATACGAATTGGGGTTGTGGAAAAGTTTTCAAGTATAATACATCTTTTTTTCGCTTTTAATGCAAATTTTCATCATTCAATCAATGGATAACTTCATTATATATTTGCAGAATAGTATGCTATTAAATTTAATTTTAATTCTGTCTTTTTAATAACTTTGTAGGAAGTGTATTTTATACAATTTCAGATATGCCAAATTAGAGCTATAGTAAAGTAGTTATCAATTTACAAGTGTTTTGGGTTAAATAAATACTTTCTAAGGCATTCAGCTGCCAACATAGATTATATTATCTTTAGATATCAGAAATCTAGATCTCAGAAAATCGAAGATATGGGAACGCTAGATACGTTTTTATCATCGTATCAGTAAATTTGGTTTTCTTTATCATTTGAGTTATGCTGTGTTTTTATATACACAGTAGTATAAAGACAGTATGTGGCCAGTACTGTAACTTATATATAGCAGAGCAGAGAACCTAGTGTCCATACAACAGTTCAACAGTTCAAGACAGTTTTGAGTTTTGAGGGAGTACTCAAGGTAACTCTTAAAGGCTTACAATTGAATTTATAAAATGAATTTATGTGGGTAGTGTTTCTTATTTTTTATTTTCTTATGTGCAGTTGTTTGTCCCATCAACAGTTTTCTATTCTATTCTAATAGTCCTTGTTGTAATTAAGCGGCCAAGTTTTACTAAGGTGTAAAGTTGAGAAGTTTGGGCTCGTATACAGCTTTAGGATGTATTAAGTTAGAAACTTATTAACATGAAATTGTTTTAAAATCGCACGGAGATGGCGTTAATAAAGAATACCCAATTTGAAAGAAAGAATACCCAATGAAGATTTTGAAGAATATATTTGAATGAATTTGAAGAATATATCCCGCTGTGTCCAAAATTTTATGTTTTCCTTTAGACCCTATTCTATTATGCTAGGTGAAAAGATAGCATCGTAAAGGTAGCTGAAATAAACTTGTCTAAAAATAACAAGAGGAGTTCCTGCATAGTCGAAAAAATGAACTGCAACATTACTGCTACAATACCAACATTCAATAAATATTTTTGTTTTTTTTTTATTGAATGTAACAACCAAAACACAGGTATTTTTAATATCCAAGTGTTTAGTTAATTCAAAAATTAAAAGAGGATTCTCAATATTTGGGTGGCAATAATTTGGAAAAATCTCCCTACATACATACTAACAACAAAAATAAGTTGTAACAAGCATATAAGAATTTCTCCATACCGTGAACGTATGGCTTAATTGGCTGGAGAGCTCGACGGCTTAAAGGATGTGCCAGAATTTAGTCCTGCTAGTCCTTGTCTTAAACAAAATTATAGACAATGTAAATTAAAGACATTAGTTTGTTCGCCTTTATTTATACAACTTTTCTTACATTTCTCTTTAAATTATTATGATAATATGTTCATATTTAAGCCTTAAAGCTTGTTCAGGTCCTTATATGTCATGCAGCTAACCTATCAGTCTCATAGAAGAATCAAATTATGTACTATGATATTGATTGCTGTCTACTAAGCTTGTTCTGCTGGTAAAAACTTCCATATAGTCTTTTGAAACCTGATAATACTTATGTACCATACGTATATATGAAATAAAATATATAAGTATACTCATATAGTCATTTAAGTCCAATTTTAAGTAATATCAGAGGAAAAAAAATATATAAAAAAATTAAAAAAAATCACCTTATAAAAGGCATGGGTTATGTATTTGCAATGTATAATAATAATAAATAAGCAAGGTAAAAGCTAAATTTTCTCACATAGCTAGATAACGAAACGTTAAAACGTTCTGTTCTCTACTTCCAACCTCAATTCGAGACATTCTCTGTTCAATTCGAGACATTATGAAAGTGTGAAACTTAACGCAGCACTTTTTAAGAAAAGTGCTGCGTTAAGTTTCACACTTCTGGTAAGCCAGAGCGGTAAAATTAAAATAACAAAAAATAACTATTATTAACTTTCAATTATTCACATAACAAAAATATTAATTAGAAACTAATATTAATAAAATTTATTTAAACTATATGGACATAATTTAGTTCCTGATATCGAAACCATGAGTCAGAATAATAGGGTTTTTGATACTCTAAAATGCCAATCTAATAGTTTAGAGCTGTATCGGCCTACTTATTATTTATTTTATCACGACCACAATCCAATTATAGCAAATGAACCATTTATAACGTTGATTTAATATTTATACTAGCTATATTGATTATTATATATTAATTCCTGATGTTTCTAACTTATTACGAAAAGGATTTTAGTGTGGTTTTCACTAATAGATGAAACTATTCTAGAAGAAGCTTCATATGTATAACAATTCTAATAAAGAGAAAATTAATTTTCGTCCGATTTATAACAAATACTGGCTAAGCCTTATGAAATAGATCAAAATAATTTACTACAGGATTCTATATCTTAATAACAAATTTGCAAAAACGGCTGTAATAGCACACTGTAACTATTTTTTTATATATTGCAAAAAAAAGGGTCTTTTATTGAATGAATGTATTGAATGTATGTAAATAAAGAATATGATTTTTATCCAATTAAATTCCATATCAGGTAGACAGACAGACATATGTGCACTTATGTAGAACAAAATGACTATATAAAGCATCAATAAATTGATATTTTAGAAGATATCACAGTTTTAAATTACGTGTGGCATTCAATATAGGGTCGAAACTTAATAGAGGAGATTCCGCTTAGGCCAGCGTATTGTAAAACAAATATAAAATTATAAATATAAATTATCTCTTATGTACATATGGGAATCGAATCTACAATTATCGGTCTAGTAGTGCGTCCCTGGGATCCACAGTAAGTCCTCCAAGAGTAATCGCGCATATTGAAATTTTTACAAATATTAGGTTCAGCATGATCTAATATCCGTCATTTTATTGTCAACTTTATGTGTTGGTGCAACAAAATATTTTTACGGTCATGCTTTACGCTGTGTCCTGCACATAGCAGGGTAGGGGAAGGGGGCTAGTGTTAAGACACTTTCCGCCTTTCGGGCAGTGCGTGTTGTTGCGTAGCGGAACTCAGCGATACCAACCCATAAACCGTTGCATTTACAGGCAGTGCCTCTGCGCCACGGCGGTCCTCAAAATTATTAATTCTTTAGGTACATTAAAGAAAATGTAAGTTTAATTTCTTTTGTGACTGAAAAATTATTACTACTAAATTTAGCTAACAAATTTAGCTTAACATTTTAAGTATCAAAGTATGCTAAGAACTTTCTAGAAAGCAATTTACTCTTTGTACAAAAGTTAAGAAAAATCCAGCAAGAACTTACAAAGGAATAATGCAGCATATATTCATTATGGCATTTCCAACTTCCATGGGTTCCTATCATGGATAGTACCTGCATCTTTTCATTATTTTATGTTTTTTACAGACAATTTTTATCACACAACTTTGTTTGTGCGGATGCTACTTCCATTCACCATTAATTCTCATTACATTTTATAGCAGATACTCCGTTCCTCGCTTTGTACATAAACTCGAGACATTCCGTGTAGTGTAGTGTACAGTAACTCCACGCCACGCCTTGACTTACTGAAACGTGGGAGGCTATTTAGGAGAGATCAAACTAACAACTATTGCAATAACATGCAAACGCTATGCACTGTGCCACAATGGCTTTAATTTTCATACTAGAAGACTTTTACGAAGGCGGCATTTTTTCATTTCTAATAATATAACGGCAATGCAAAATGTTTTATCATGCTAAACAACTATTGTGAAGTATTTGATTATTTCTTACCATTTTCATCCAGAGTGCTTGCAAGTCTTCATTCTCTCTCAAATCATTTTTAGCATGAATGTCCAGAATTTATTTATTTTAGCTATTCTATAAAAAGGACTGATATCTTTTTATCCAAAGAAAAAGATAGATATAAATTTAAAAATAGAACAGTGCCAGACACTGTAAACGCTTTGGTTGTGGGTTAGATACCCACTTTCCTCCCCCCCACATGTTAAGACAAATTGACAATACTCTGATTCGGGCAAAAAACGGACAACGGAGTTTCTTGACATAAACTTTTCTGTATAATTATTTAATTCAATAATATAATCATATTTACAATTTACTAAAATTAATGTTTATTTAAAGAACTTCTAGTATTTGACGTTATCGAAATGCAGCGAGACACGTTTCATTGCGTTTAGCTTTTAATAAGTTCGATGGATTAAAACGACCTGATGTTGAAAATATCTATTTATAGCGAACTGCTCGTTTCGCTATGAGCTCAGTGCATAATTAATTTTGTATTTGGTTAAATCTAATACTATTTCAAAGACTTACATATATGAAAATGAATTAGTATTTTTTTTTCAAGAACTAATTGATAACTCCAAACGACCTTGACAAAATGATCTTGACAGACTGACAGACAAACAAACAAATTAATAGCTTAGTGATCCTATTAAGGCTCCGTTTCTGTTGAGGATCGGAACCCTAAAAGTTATATTTAAAAAAAATATATATTTTGTAATAAAAAAATCTAGTATCAACCGAGTCAAAACTGCTCCTATATAAGTAACTTTCTACCACAGTAATAGACACTAGAGTGTGCGCATTCCTAGGATTCTCTATTCCACGTAAAGTGTCACACAAAGCAATTGTCACCTCAACCTTAATCCTGCAGACGTTAGCCGCACCCAGACGAGATTAATCTACACTGACTACGTACAACCGCTGCGGTAAAGCAACGCCTGGCCTAATGGATTCTATACAAGCCATTGAATGTGTTTGAGAATATGTTTGAGATAAACTGAAGCGGCAAATTTACGTTATAGATGATTTCTTTTTTTGCATTTTAATTAATTAGCAGAGAGAGAGAGAGAGTTAATGATAAGTCACTGCATTATCCATTTAGTTTGTAATATAGAATTAAATAATGTACTTAGAAAGGTATTCTAAGAAAAACTTTGCAACTTTGGTTGCGAACAAATTTTTATTTTTAATAAGCTGATTGATTCAAATGTTTTTCCAACTTTCAGTACAATGCATGTAGAGTGGCGGAACTCAACGACACGTCTAATAAAACTTAGCGTTGAATTCCGCTCCATTGTGCGAGGAAAATGAAAAAATAACAATTTCTCCTACTGGAAATTGTACCCACGATCTCAACGTTTACTGTTCTGTAATCGCTGTGCCGCTACGTTACGACTGCCTGCAAAAATATATTGTTTTACCAAAGTTATAATTTAACTAGCACCACTAATTCTTCCCTTTTTTAATAATAAATACATACATTTAGGCTTTAATTTGATATAAATCAAATTTTAAAATGCAGAACGTAAACTTTAATTCATATAAATTAAATTTATTGTCATAATTTGTTAACCATAAGGTGTTTTCTTTCGTTGTCACCCGTCTTTAGTCAGATACGGTAGTAACAAATTATCAGAACGTGCCAAATCTTAATGCTATTATTTATATATCTATACTAAACAGACTGAAAAAAATCTTATTCTTTATCTTATTAGTGCAAAATTTATCTTGTAATTCATCATGTCAATTTAACTTGTAATTAAATATATCTGTCACGAGAGTGTTTTGTTTTGAAAAAGCTTTTCGTTTCTTTTTTTAAATATAACATTAAAATACCTTGCGATTTACAAAATATTTATAATACTTTTAATTTTGTTTATTACATTGTACGCTGAACTAGTACATATATTAGTCTAATAGCTTCATGCTATTTCCCGAAACCGAAGGAACCTTGTACTAAGACTAGTTTAGTTCCTTACTTTACGTCTATACTTTGGATACATTATATGTTGTGTATGTTGAGTAACTCTTTATTTTAAATAAATTCGGTTACAACGATACAACAAGGCTTTCAAATATTGTAAAATCAATATGTTATTAATTCGTTTCTTTAAAAGCCCAAGGCATATTTGTATATTATTTTTACGTAAAGCTAGGTACGCAGAGAGAATCTCCCGTCAATACACTCCGTTTTCCGCCCGAATTCGAGACATGCAATGTGCAGTGGTGGGACTCAAAGACGTCGTTTCAAAGGTTAAAATATAAGCTCTTTTAAAATAAAACGAAAGTCACTAGATTATATAATTTTTTATGATTTTTTTATTGATAATGATTTATAACAATGTACAACACTAAATGAAGTAAAACTTTTTTATATAATATTTACAGCAATTACCCAACTTTGTTGTATTTTGACCAAACTGTTATTAAGTTATATTTTATTCATATCCACTTTCAAGTGTAATATGGCGATATGATTGTGTATTTATTTATTTATTTATTGCTTATTTATTTATTAGTGAGGTAAATTTATCGTCAGTAAAATTTTTATAAGAGTAACTTTTATGATTTTCAAAGTGTTAATCTACACTAAGGATAGGAAAAATACTTATAGCATATTACTTATACTTATAAATATTAAACGTAGCGGGATTTGAACCCGAGCCTCATGCAAACCTGGATAAATCATTATATGTTTACCTACTTCCTTTTTTCAAAGTTTATATGTTTTCTTTGAGTATTTTTTTCTATCCTTAGTTTGGATTAACAGTTTACAAATAATAAATATATTTAATAAAAATAGCATTCTCTCTTGCCAAATGATTGTTATTTGCAATAATCTTTGGGTAGTGGAAATTTGTAAAAATCTCCCTACAGAGATGCTAACAACGTAAGCTATAAGAATCATATAAGAATTAGATTGATGAAGATCGGATGGCTTAGTGGTCAGGCCACTTGGACGGTTTCCATGAGGCGCGGGTTCAAATTTTTATAGGTCTTCTTTAAGCATTTTTACTGTAAGAGGTGTTAAACATAAGTACTACGGAATCAAGGGAGGGTCATCCTCGACGGCCTGATCAGAGTAATGCGCGAGAGTCACGCGTCTACTAAGCCAGAAGATTTGTCGATTAGGTTCCCCAAGATGGCCGCCGCCGGTGGTGGCGCCGAAGGACGAAGCATGTCGCCCTCCAGCGTGTGTCCCAGCACTCTATGTGATTGCATGTATCGTATATGTATCTCGAAAAACTTTATGCGCGAATGTAAAAAAAATACACAAATATGGGTACCTTGGGCTTTTTGGTTAACGAGTTAATAACTTTAATATTGCTTTTTATAATATTTTAAAGTAGGGACTGTTATCGCAGTAACATAATTATATAGCTGAAAGAATTCCTATATTTGTAATGGTATCAACGAAAAAGCACTTTCTAGTTGGAAATCTTAAGACAAAAGATACGTTGCAATATACAGACTTTCGTGAGATTAAAGTGGAGTCTGGATTATAAAAAGTAAAGGTCGGTGAAGAGGCCACGTCTATTTTAAACATATTCTTCTAAATGTAGAAAAGCAGAATCTGACCTAAAATTTTGTTTTAAATTTGTATTGATCATTGATTCTACATATATAAATAAACAAGTATAGCTAAGCTTGTAATACATAACACACAATCTCGTTCGTTTGTACTGACAATATAAAAAATAACTAATAAATATAGTATAAGTATAAATAGATAAATAGCTAATAAGATATAATAGAAAATTATGTTGTTTGTATTTATAAGTAAGTGCTTGGTAAATTTCAAACTTCATGTATTATTGGCTTACAGAAAATATCATCGGAAAAGAAAACAACCTATCTATGAAAATGTATTAGAGGCCGTCGTGGCGCAGCGGCATATATATTATAGTAAATACGAACTCTTTCTATTCGATTCTCACTCGGATTAAGCAATTAAAACATGTCTCGCTCTATTAAGATGGCCTCGCCGCTTTGAGTTCTGCCACCCAACACTTAATATAAGTATTTTTTCAGTCTGCTTAGTAAAAAAAAAGAGCATTAAGTTCCGGCACGTTCTAATAATTTGTTACTACCGTATCTGTCTACTTCGTAATATGCTATGGGCGGGAGACAACAAAAAGAGAACACCTCATGCTTAACAAATTAAGATAATAAATTTCATTTACATGAATTAACATACATGCTTAAATGTATATATTTATTATTAAAAAAGAGAATATTTAGTTATTAAAAATAAATACATGTTCGAAACCAAAGTTGCAGAATTTTTCGTTAGAATATATATTTAAGTATATAATATTATTTAAGTAAACTAAATGGATAATGTAGTGATTTATCACTAACTCTATCTCTAATTAATTAAAATGCAAAAAAAAAGTAATTATCTATAATGTAAATTTGCCGCTACAGTTTATCTCAAACATATTCTCAAACACATTCAATGGCTTGTATAGAATCCATTAGGCCAGGCGTTGCTTTACCGCAGCGGTTGTACGTAGTCAGTGTAGATTAATCTCGTCTGGGTGCGGCTAACGTCTGCAGGATTAAGGTTGAGGTGACAATTGCTTTGATGTGACACTTTACGTGGAATAGAGAATCCTAGGAATGCGCACACTCTAGTGTCTGTTAATGTGGTAGAAATTTACAATCTCGTGTAAATAGAGTAAGTGTTTAGTAAGTAACTTATGTAGGAGCAGTTTTGACTCGGTTGATACTAGATTTTTTATTACAAAATATATTTTTTGTATAAAATATTACTTTTAGGGTTCCGATCCTCAACAGAAACGGAGCCTTTAGGATCACTGAGCTATTAATTTGTTTGTTTGTCTGTCAGTCTGTCAAGATCATTTTCTCAAGATCGTTTGGAGTTATCAATCTAAAAAAATATTTAGGTCGATTGGATTTTTAACTTATCCTGTATATGTTCTTGAAAAAAAAATACTAATTCATTTTCATATATGAAATAATATTAGATCTAACCAAATACAAAATTAATTATGCACCGAGCTCAAAGCGAAACGAGCAGTTCGCTATGAATAGATATTTTCAACATCAGGTCATTTTAATCCATCGTACTAATTAAAAGCTAAACGCAATGAAACGTGTCTCGCTGCATTTCGATAACGTCAAAACATTTAGTTTTATAGTTCAATACGAATATTGAATACTAAAACTGCTTTAAATAAACATTAATATTAGTAAATTGTAAATATTTATTATTATGGAATTAAATAATTATACAGAGAGAAGTTAATGTCAAGAATCCTCCGTTCTCCGTTTTTTGTCTGAATCAGCCTGTTAAGTGGCGTATCTCAACATTTTGTCTTAACATGGTGGGGAGGGAAAGTGGGTACAAACCGATAACCAAGGCGTGTACAGCCAATCAATCTTACTTCGCTGCTGTGTTTTATTGCATTTAAATAAATAATTTTCTATTTTTAAATTTATCTTTCTTATTTTTGATTATATGATATGATTATATTAGAATGGGTCCCTTTTTGTTGTATAACTTAAATCGTGGACATTTAAGCTTAAAATGACTTTAAAGACTAGCAAGCTCCTAAAACTACGGATGTGTAACACTTCACGAATAATCATAGTAGTTGAGCTTTATATTATAAGAAATGAAAGGAAGTTAGAAATGCTATAAAGAGTATATGCTGCATTATTCCTTTGTAAGTTCTTACTGGATTTTTCTTAACTTTTGAACAAAGAGTAAATTGCTTTCTAGAAAGTTCTTTGCATACTTTGGTATTTAAAATGTTGAGTACTAAGCTAAATTTAGTAGTTATAATTTTTAGGCACAAATTAAATGAAACTTAGATTATCCTAAATATACCTAAAAAAAAATTATAATTTTGACGACCGTCGTGACGCGAGGACACTGCGTCTGCCTCTAAACGCGACAGTTGTTGGTTCGATTCCCGCACCGGGAGAATGAGTTATTTTCATTGCCCTCGCTCTGGTAATTGCCTCGTTGCGGCGCGGCGTTGTTTTCGCTACTTCAACAACACGCAATGCCCGAAAGGCGGAAATTGTCTTAACACTAGGTTCCTTCTGCCTACGGCTCCCTTCCCCTACCCTGCTATGTGCGGGATAGAGCAGCAGCAGCAGGACCGTAAATAAATTTTGTTGCAGCAACACATAAAGTTGACAATAAATGATGGTCTGACAATAAAATGATTGACAATAAAATGATGTTCTGGCTAAACTCCTAATTCTTGTAACAATTTCAATAAACGCGATTACTCTTGGAGGACTTACAGACGCACTACAGTGACGCACTACTAGACAGATAATTATAGATTCGATTCCCATATGTACATAAAAGATAATTAATATTTATAATTTTATACTTGTTTTACAATACGCTTGCCTAAGTGGAGTCTCCTCTATTACGTTTCGACCCTATCCGTATTAGATCCGTATCCACACGTAATTTAAAACTGTGATATCTTCTTAAATATCAAAATATTGATATGCTTCATAGAGTTATTTTGTTCTACATAAAGTGCACATATTTTTGTCCGTCTGTCTGTCTGTCCAATATGCAATTTAATTGGATAAAAAGTCATACTCTTTTGCTTAAAATAGATTCATAAAGAAATCGTATTTTTTTGCGATATATATAAAAATTGTTACTATTCTTAAGAGATATACTACTACAACATTTTTTATAAATTTGTTTTTAAGATATAGAATCCTGTTGTAAATTATTTTGATCTATTTCATAAGATAAATTGGACATTAATATTTAATAAATAATATTTAATAAATTGGACAAAAATGAATTTCTCCTTAATAGAATTATTATACATATGAAGCTTTTCCTAGAATAGTTTTATCTATTAGTGAAAACCACACTAAAATCGTTTTCGTAACAAGTTAGAAACATCGGGAATTAATATATAATAATCAATATAGCTAGTATAAATATTAAATCTACGTTATTAATGGTTCATTTGCTATAATTGGATTGTGGTCGTAATAAAATAAATAATAAGTAGGCCGATACAATGTGTACTTTATATTTATGAACACTTGACTCTAAGCTATTAGAGCGGCATTTTAGAGTATCATGGTTTTGATATTAGGAACTAAATAATGATGTTCCATAAAATTTAAATAAATTTTTATGTTAGTTTCTAATTATTATTTTGTTTTGTTAATAATTGAATACTATTAGAAAATTCTAAATGCAAATCTTATTGTGATTTTGATCTCCTCTCAGGGTAAAGATTATATTTATATCATTTCCATTTTACCGCTCTGGTAAGCAAAGTTCTACGTTAAGTTTCACAATTTTACATGCAATTTCTGGAATTGAGGCTGGAAGTAGAGATGTGAATGTCTTAACGCTACATTAACTAGCTATGTGGGAAAAATAGCTTTTACCTACCTTTTTTATTATTATTATTATTTATATTATTATACACTACAGGTACAAATTCCATACCTTTTATTTGGTAATTTTTCATTTTTTTTTAATATTTTGTTTGACGTTACTTAAAATGGACTAACAACCTACACCTATATGTATTAATATATAATAAATTTATAATTTTATTTCTGGTTTGGTTTCTGGTTTCAAATGACTATATCAAAGCTTTTACCAACAACGACAGCTTACTTGACTGCAGTCAATATTGAAGTACATAATTTGATTTTGCTATGAGACTGATAGGTTGGCTGCATGCCACATTAAGAACCGAACGACCTTTTAGGCTAACAAAATATTAACATATTATCGTAATAATTTGCATAAATAAACGTCAACAAATAAAAACGAACTAGAGAAAACTTTCAGATTAACCCGAAAAGCCTCTAAGTAAAAAATATCCTCTCGTGAAGTTTAATGCTACATCACGCATGAAAAACTTTCGGTATGTCCGTGATATGGAAGAGCGATTTGACGATATGTGAGTCTAATATAGCTACTTTGTCACAGTAGAAAATTTATTATAACGTTATTTTTATCATGCGTAATAATATCTCTACGAGAATGTCACTCTACTTATTTTTAACTTTATTTGGTTTTTCTACTTGATTCCTATTTTAGTCACAAACAAAAATTATATGTCACTTTATTTTCTATCGCGTATACTCTATTTCAATATTTTGAAAATTCACCCAAATTCTTTTATATGCGTCGAAATATATCACGTTGTAATTTAAAATTGCAACCCGTACAAAGGAGACTGTGTTATCATTTAAGAAATTTTCCTCCGCTTTGTTGAGTGTAAGGATTATTTTGGATAGCAAATTAAGCTTTAGGCCACTAAAGATGACATAATTAATAAAGCACTCAAATTGTTGGGTTTCATTTTATGAACTTCAAAAGATATTAAAAGGTCCACGACCAAAATAACGTTATTTAATTCATTGATTCGTAGCAACCTTGAATATTATTCTATTGCATGGAATCCTCATTATCCGTTACATAAAGACAGAATAGAAAGAATACAAAATAATTTTTAATTTTTACGGCAGTTAGCTTATAGGGCTTATAGCAATGTGCTTAAACAAACTAAAAGCTATTCGGATCATCTAAGAATTTATACTGTGTTAAATAGAGTAAGAGTGGCAGTTCCGAGGTGCAACGCTAGAAGCCACAATAAAAATAAGATTGCTTTCAGATAGCGTTTTTCCAGGACTAACCTAGGCAAAGCGGCTCCTTTAAATCGATCGGTAACATTATATAATATTTAATAAAGCAGATCTGGATATTTTTCGACAATCTACGATCTCTTTAAAACTGAAAGTGAAAAAGAAAATTTTCTCTAGCTGAATTTGAGTTTTCACTTTGTCCGACTTGGTTTTTATTAATACCTAAGTAATTAAATTTAAATATGTTAATGAAAATAGTTTGTTTAATTTTAGACTTTTTTTTTTAAACTAGGTATCACTACGCAGAATAATGTATCGTTATTGTGTTGTTCATAATCATCATTAAATGCATGTTAAGTTAGCCTTAATAAGTTCTGGGCCTGACTTTGGATGGACGATGGTCGTTTGCACCGCATTTTGCTCAACTTGCCCCAAAGCTTGTAAAGGCCGCCGGTGCCCTAGGTAGGTTACTGCCGAATGTCGGAGGGCCGGACTCTTTATGCAGACAGCTTTATGTTGGCGTATGACCCAACTGCATAAAGCGCAGCGGGTTATAGCAGTGAGAGTCATCCGGGGATACCGTACCGTATCATGGACGGCGGCTACTCTCTTGGCGGGTGATCCACCTTGGGAGTTGCAGGCGGAAGTGCTTGCTAGATTGCATGCATTCCGGGCAAGCGAGCGGTCCCGAGGCGAACGACCATCGAGGGAGGATAGGGCAGACGAAGCTCTAATCTTGAGATGGAGGGAGGACCTAGAGTCCCCAGCGGCAGGCCTAGTAACGGTGGAGGCGGTCCGACTACACCTAAAACGCTGGGTAAGGAGAAAGTTCGGTGTCCTGACGTTCAGGATGGTGCAGGTACTGACGGGGCATGGTTGCTTCGGCAATACTTGCATCAGATTGCACGTCGGGAGCCGTCGCCGGTGTGTCATGAGTGCAACGCGCCAGTTGACTCGGCACAACACACTTTGGCCGAATGCCCCGCATGGGCCCCACAACGCTGGGCTTTGATGACTGTAGTGGGTGGTGACCTCTCTCTTTCCAATGTGGTAGGGGCCATGCTGGATTGTGAGAGAAGCTGGTCTGCGATGGTCTCCTTCTGCGAATCTGTTGTCGCATTGAAGGAGGCCGCGGCGCGGGCACGTGAGTCCAGTGCAAATGTAGACCCTCTCCACCGCCGGAGGTCAAGGAGATGGAGAAGGCACTTTCAAGAAGTCCAACTCCCCCTACCCTAGAGTGGATACTACGGGATTCTTGTGATCCTCCTCTTCCAAGTCGTGGAGGCTCCAGATACCCTTGAAACCTCAGAGAACCGTAAAGACGATGGTGGCTCATAGCAGGCGGGCCTGTCACCGAGGCGTCGTAGTAGAATGCTCAACCGATCCTACGGCGTCTCACAGAGGTGAAGAGGGTTCCGCTGGGTTTTAGTGGGTAGTATCGAGTACTGTACTGTACCGATGAGTCCCACAGTACCACCCAACCCATCAAATGGGTGGTCTGCGTAAAAGGCATTTCCCAGCGAAGAAAAAAAAAAAAAGTAGGTTAAAATAGGTTGTATGATTTTTTTTATTTTAAACTCTCACCCCAAAGTTGATTTATATGCATGTTAAGTTAGCCTTTAAGTGTGGTATACAAATTTTGTAATAGTATTGTTAAATATTTAAAAGAATAAGAATTATTTTTGGCTTCCTATTAAAGAACTAAATTAACTAAAAATAAAAAATAAATAAGCTTTTATTAACACCTGTGATGACACAAGATTGCTAAATGTATGAGTACTTCAGTTAATGATACGAGATGTTAAAACTCTGCATTTTTTACATTTTTGGGGTTCCGTACCACGAAAGACAAAAAACCAGTGGAGTCCATGACGTCGTGGATAAGCTTCAAGAACGTCACCTGAGCGGGTATAGCAATGTTATGTGCTGGCCTAAGGACTATGTCAGAAGAAAGTGCCTTGATATATCTATTAGCGTAAATTGGCGATTTAACTCTGAGTAAAATCACCTATCTGGAGATGGCCAAGGAGACGATATCGGGATGTCGTGGTGAAGAACATGAGAGTCAATGGACTAACTACTAATAATAATAACATCGAGCAAAGTGCATTTCCGTAGAAAGAAAAAGATGAAACCCATTATCATATCTTATGTTTTGCGATGCATTGCGTTATATTAATACAATGCGAGCATTCCTCTCATCCCCTTCCACTTTTTGCTAGGATTTCAATCTCTTGTTAACTGGCGGAACCCAACGCCACGTTTTGCCTTCATATAGCATAGAAATGAAAATAATTTATTTCATCAAATGAGAATCCAGGTCATAATCATAATCTTTGCAGTTGATTCTGTCCCTTACATATACTTAAGGTAACGAGATATTGGACCTGTTAAATATATTTTACGTACTATTTATTATCTTATCAAATTTAGCGTTTCATCGTACCATGACTGCCATAATTCAAAGTAAGTATATTTTATTGCTCTGACATGTTTCTAATAGCTTATTGTTCTATTGTTTATCAGATAAATAACCACACGTATGCATATTAAATATTATTTAATTTTTCCATCCGTCATATTTTGAGAAGTATATGACGGGAAGTGGTGATGTCATCGTTACTCAATGGGACAGTGCCTGTGTACACGCGATGCTTTTGGGTTCTATCCCCATTAAGATAAATACTTAAATAGTTATATTATTTTTCTAATTTTGTGATTTATAGGACAGAGCACGGTACTGCCTTAAATAATGGGCGAAAATACCGGAAATGCTAAGCACTAGGTTCTCCAAGGATTGCTTTAAATTACAAGGTAGTGCTTTTATTCTTTTAACTCTTCTATTCTTTTTTTCTTACTTAAAAAAGAATCTATAATTGATATATTAAATTTTTTTGTATAGATTAGTAAAACCAACTAAAAATTGTTCTAATAATCTTCAGAAATTTGAAAAATATTTCCATTTGAGTGTCATATAAATTATTTTTATGATTATTTTTTGTATGAAAAATAAATAATGCACATATTTTTTTAAATAATTATCTTTTAAGTCTATTCGAAAGAACTACTCTTAAAAATCGGATCAGATTATTGTGTAATGTTATTTTTCTTACTGTACAATGTCCTTCGTGTATTCTCCATACAACGTGACATTGGCGAAGTAAATTATGCTGAACTGGCACACACGAAACGCCATTACCTCAGAACAGAACAGAAATGCAATTAAACCAAATGAATTTCAAATGAATGCAACATTCGAGAGCGAACCTATTTGATCATTACTATTCCACTTAGTATCTTTTTATAGTGCAGCTGACTTAACTATATCCATCTCACCTTTTGATAGTAACAAAATAAATGAATTGAGCTATTTTTTGTCTCATTTTCGCGCATTCGTGGTGACTATCAAAGGCGCCGCAAAGTAATCCTTTGAATTACCGACAGATCGTTAGCTCGTGCGACCTTATTACTAAGTTTTAAAGAAATTCGAGATTTGAATACGAAATGTTCGTTTGTGAATGAATTATTAATATATAATAATATATATATGATAATGTAAATATATGAATATGTTACAAGTATTCAAAGTCACAGTGGTACAGTTAAGAAGATAAATCTTATTGTACGAGTTGTTATTAAACATTTCATTCATAGAAAAATGAAAGCAAGACTGACTTAAAATATATTAGGATTTGTCAATTAAATGAAAAAAAAGGAAATTAAATATAATCTCTGATGAAGGAAATTCATGACAAAACAAAAAACGAATGTTTACATTATGATTTAACTTTTATAGAATACAAAACACGAAGTAATATAATTTATATATAATTTATTTGCAAATCAAATTTGAATCCGTAACTACAACGAGTACTCAAAGATATTTCAACTTTATCAACAAGGCGTTGTTAACTTAAGTAAAAAAAAATAAGAAATCCGTTATTATTATTTAACACATATTGAAATATGTTAGCAAGGTAACTAACTGTAAAGTCATTCCTGGTGAAAGCCTCACGGCCCAACATCGTCTTCTTGTCATGGATTATGTCGTTACCCCGATAAAGAAATTAGCCGAGACGCGTAAGTCTAAGATCAAATAGTGGTTGCTGAATGGACCGACGAAGACCGATTTTCTGGCAGAGGTTAGCAGTCAAAATTTATCAACTAACACTGAAACTGTTCAGGATGCTTGGGATCGAGCTCAGTCAGCAATCATTACAGCAGGTAAACATGTTCTTGGCGTTTCTAGAGGAGGACATATGGACAGGGAGACATGGTGGTGGAATGACAAGGTACAAGAGGTGATTCATGATAAGAAGACTGCATTTAAGGAGTGGCAGCGTTCCAACTCTCCTGAAGACAGGCTGGAGTACATTGCAGCGAAACGTGCCAGCAAAAGAGCTGTAGCCAGAGCACGCAGTGAAAGTTTATGATCTCTATATGATAAACTTGAAACTGTGGAGGGGCAGAAGCTCATCTACAAATTGGCACGTGCTCGGGATAAAGCGACGCAAGATATCACAAAATGTCTTTGCGTCAGAGATTCCCAGGGCAAGCTGCTTTGTAGTCATGCTTCTGTGAAGGAAAGGTGGAGAAGCTGCTGAATACTCAGCACCCGGGTAGTATTCCGTCTGAACCACCTCCTAACCTGGGACTTATTGCTCCAATAACCCTTGATGAAACTCGGAATTGTCTTCGACGCATGAAGAACGGCAAGGCGGTGGGCTCTCGTGGTGTGCTCATGCTTACTGATCTTTTTAACCGCATTTTGAACACTGGGACGATGCCACATCAATGGCGGCACAGTCTTATTACCCCTATTTACAAAGGAAGGGGCAGTGTTCAAGATTGCGGTAGTTATAGGGGCATTAAGATTATGAGTTACACCATGAAGCTCTTCGAGCGCGTGATCGCCCTCAGGCTTCGCCGAGAGTGTACTGTCTCTGAGTGTCAATATGGATTTCAGCCAGGATCAGGCACTACGGACGCTATTTTTACCCTCAGAATTTTGATGGAGGCACACAGGGAAAATAGGAGAGCTCTGCATGTGGCATTCTTAGACCTGCAGAAGGCCTTTGACTGTGTGCCATGTCAGTGTATCTGGTGGGCACTGCGATCCAAAGGGATCCCTGAATCCTATATTGCTATTATCAGAGACATGTACAACGACTCTGTTTCTACAGTAAGGACCGCTGTTGGCGATACCAAACCCTTCCCAATTACAGTAGGGGTTCACCGAGGCTCAGCTCTTAGTCCACTTTTGTTTAATGTAGTGCTAGATATTGTCACAGCTCTCATCCAGGACCAGCCTTCATGGCTGATGATGTATGCCGATGACATAGTACTCATTGACGAGAACCGACTGATGCTGGAGCGTAAAGTGAATGCCTGGAAGGGTGCGCTTGAGAACGGTGGTCTTAAACTGAATGTGTCAAAGACCGAGTACATGGCTTGCGGGAACCCAGACTCAAGCAACACCCACATCGGGCCTGAGCCAGTTGTTAAGTCGGAGAAGTTCAGGTACGTTGGATCCATTATGTACGAGTCCGGAGGCATCGACTACAAGGCTCAAGCAGCGCTAACCCAGGCGTGGATATCGTAGTCTGGTGTGGTCTGCGATCGCAGAATACCGCCCAAACTCAAGGGGCTGATATACAAGAGCATGACCCGAGTAGTTCTTTTATACGGCACTGAATGTTGGCCAGCATTATCTCGGCACACTCAGGAGCTTCACGTAACGGAGATGAAGATGCTGAGGTTGATGTGTGGCATTACTCGGGCTGACCGCATACGCAACACATTCATTCGAGATAGTCTTGGGGTCCGTGACGTAGCGGATAAGCTCCAAGAGCGTCGTCTGAGATGGTATGGCTACGTTTTGCGCCGGCCTAAGAACTACGGTGGAAGAAAATGCCTTGATATGTCTGTCCATGGAGTAAGACCCCCCGGACGCCCAAGGAAGCGATGGCTGGACGTCGTGACGCAGGACATGAGAGCCAATGGACTAACCACTGAGGATGCTCCAGACCGTGCAAAGTGGAGTAGATTAAGTAGGAAAGCAGACCCTGGCAATAGGCCGGGATAATGCTAAGAAGAAGAAGAAGAAGAACATTGAAATATATTTCAAGAGTAATTTTCAAAGTTTTGTCTTTATTATTTTAATCAACTCTAAGTAGGATAAGCTTCATGAAAAATTCTTCTATAATACCTAAAAGCTGTCTAGCTAGCAATAGTGTTTTATTTAAAGCTACGATAATGCTATGGCTTAGTTAGAGTGCCTTAATATGCTTTCACTTTTCGATTTATTCATCGAAATAAATAATTGAAATTATATTTTTTGTTATGATGAGAAGTCCTAATAGCATATGACGGATGAAATATGTCTTATACATTCCTGGAGTTTTTTATATTTCTACACAAAAAACACATGAAATAAAAAAAATGAATGTAATATAAATTTAAAAAAAAATTTATCATAGGTTCGTTACCTTTTTTTGGCAAACAAACCTTTCAATTACTCTCATGAGACTAATAGACACTATAATTTTATAAATTAATGAAATGTAAGCAACGGAATGATCACTAGCTCTTCTCACACAAAGCTCAACAAAATGTAAGGAAAGCTTTTTTTTTTGAGAATAATAATATTTTACAATTTGTTAGTAAACATACGTGTAAATAAAATGTTTTGGCGTTTCCAAGACACTAAATTAGTATGATTTATGCTAAATAAATATATAAAATACATAAATAAATATACATTCCATTTACGTAAACTACAATTTGAATTAGAATTTTGTCCGATATACATTTTCTCTGTTGTATTAACCAATATTTAGAGATTACTCTAAATATTTCTACTTACTCTAAGCATTTTCACAATTGCTCTATATGTATGTATATATTGAATATTACTATATTGTATATTTATTAGTATTAAATAGATTTGGAACTTTGGTCGTTTCCTACACTTGAATACGTTTTACGGTTTTAGGAACAATTATTGGAGTCGGATGTGATATATATACTTTTAGTTAAAACTCGTGAGGGCCATCGTGGCGCAGAGCGTGGCGCACATCATCTGCCTGTAAGGAAGGCTTGGGTGTTCGATTTTTCACTTGGAGAAAACGAAATTTCATTTACTTCGCTTTGATAACAAGGCAAAGCGCGGCATTAAGTTCCGCCACTCAACGCGCCGCGTGAAACTACAAAAAAAAAAGAAAATTGTATGTGAAATCTTGGCGCAGCGTGACATCTTCTGATTGTAAACTTCATGGTTGTGGCTTCGTGCACTAATCGGGAGGATTCAGTGTTATTTATTTTTATTCAGCGTGGCGTTGAATTCCTTATCAATCCCTGGACACCTGTGGAAAGTGGAGAACCGAATGTCATGTCATGTCATATATATATATATATATATATATATATATATATATATATATATATATATATATATATATATATATATATTATATATATATATATATATACTATATATATATATATATATATATATATATATATATATATATATATATATATATATATATATATATATATATATATATATATATATATATATATATATATATATATATATATATATATATATATATATATATATATATGTATATATATATTAGGCAAAACTATAATATTCACCTGTCTTCTTCTCTTCTTCTTGGTCGCTTTCTTTATAGTTGAAGGCCTCGGGGAATATTCGATTAATCATTGTTAATCGAACTTACCCTTTGAGCAATTTAAAGTCAAGATAAAAAACATATTATTAGGGAAAGTATATTATTCGGTCCAAGAATATTATACGGATGTTACTGTCTGGAGTTAAGTACTGTTGATGCTCATTCGGGAGGCTAACCACAGTGGTAAATATATTGTAAATTTACATTAAAAAGAGCAACTATTGAGTTTCTCGCCAGCTCTTCTCAGCAGAACTGCCCTCCGAGCTGGTGGTAGCTTATTGAAAGACTTACAATACTGACACTTATGTTAATTGACGATTCGAAAGTGCTTGAAATAGCCTAATTGAATAAAGAATATTTTGATTTTGATTTTGTATGGCTTCTTGCCACGCTGTCTCTTGCCTGCCTAAAAGCCGCGGTCACTAGGATACTCTTGACCTCCTTTACGTTGTCAAACCATCGTGATCGGCCTATTGGTATTTTTGCCTCTACTTGACCTACAGTTTATCGAAGCTCTCAGGCTGTCTTCGTGCCATGTGGTCAAAGTTGGATAGTATTCTCTGGTAAATAACAGTACTCACCTGTAAATAAACATTATTTTATTTTTTGCAAATTCGAGTAAGTAAAATCATAGACCAAAAGCTTGTAACAAATAAGTATTTGACGACAGGTAAGTAACAATAAAATGAATTGTTATGAATTTTCTTTGTTGATTTTATTTATTGCTTTCGTATGTATATTTCGTATAGGATTTTATTATGTTCGTATGTGGAGCTTTCGATAATTGTATTTAGTAGAAAATGGTTCGACAAATATGTGATTACTTGAATTCTAAGAATGTTATTTAGCTTGTTATAACTTTATTAGGATCTCATTACCGTAGCGTCTAGGCAATTGAAATTATAGAAAATTTGTCCATATATAGCTTGACAATTATAAAAATGAATTATTATTTTCAGCTTCTCGATGTATTCCTCACAGGTATAGTAGGGGAATCAACGAAAATTAAGTGTCAACACATTCCGTTCTACGCTTTCCACCTGAATTATAGACATAGGATTTTAAATAGTCGATTCCAATACCGTACTTTCCAGTAGAGCGGAGAACTGAAAATAATTAATTTTCCCTTTTTAAAACTTCCATCCATTCCTTCCTACTTACATTTCCAAAAACAAAAACTTTATTTATAGGCTGTAAAGTATCAGTCACAGAACATACATCACGAATCTATACGATTTATTCTAACTTAATTTAATTTCCACAATTCGCTTCACATATTCACAGCTAGATTCAATAAAATGAAGGACGTGATATGCGTCAAGGTCCGTAAGGCTTGATGTATACTGAATGAAAACTGACTATAGCATACTGAGTAGCTAAACTATAGCATAGCTTACAGTGCTTGATTTGCACATTTTCAAGTTATATGCTGCTAAAACTATAATTATAATATTTTAGAATATATAACATATTTGTAAAAAATATCTATATATTATATTGAACAAAAATCTATATTGTTATTGTTGATTAACATTTTTTTTTAATAATTAATTGCAAGAGCTGCTCGTAAAAGCTGAGTTACAGCAGACATAACTCTCCGTATCTCTCTGTCCTATATATTATCTCCGTAGAAAAAAAAGTTCTAATTAAGTCGAAAAATCTTGTGAGTTTCCGATCGTTGTTACTGTTACTTTTATATATGAATTTAAAAAAAAAGTTCTAATCTAATCTAATAACCTAATTTCATTTAGTGAATCAAAAATTTAACACATCACTTATTTACGTTTTACATTTGGTCAAAACACGAAAGCAGTTATAAAAATGTCGGTTAAACGATCATTTATATGAAAAATGTGATTTTAATATCGTCGATACATTTGAGCCATTTTCCGACTGGTGATTTTTCGCTCTACGAGGATAATAGTCGCTACATGCTGTATTGGAATTATGGAACCACTAGTGGACTATACTTGTTTTCTTATTAATTTATATGATATATTGCTTAAAATTTTGACACATAAAATATAATATATAACATTTGGAGTAAGAAGAAGAAAATATTAATTTTAATTTATCAAATGCATATCTATTTCTTATATTTACATAGTTATAAGTTTTGAAATATAACCGAAAACGTATTATGAGATTCAATATTGATATGTGTTAAATAGATTTTTTTGCAGGATTTTACCGATTTAAGACTACGACTTACGTTTACGTAGTCGTCTCTATAATATATATAACTGTTTATTATTATAACTCTACGTTTTAACTTAGAGGTCAGTTATATATATTATATACTACCGAAACGAATGCAGGTTCAAGGTATACATAATACTTAAAAGTTTTAGTTTCTATAACTAGGTAGGCTAGTATGTATTTAAAATGTTTTGGTAATATTTATCATTGGGATTTTTAACGCCTTTGGCCGGAAAATCAATATATCAATCGATAAACTAAAAGCTATAAAAACAGCAAAGTGTAATATAAAAAAAAATAATAAAATTATAATACTATGGCTTAATAACATTGTAGGTATGAGCCATATGAAAATAGTTGAGTATCATCACGCGCGGTATTCATTCATTCGCCGCGTAGGTGTTAAAGATATGCCGTTATTAGAATACTGGCTTCGTCCTTCGATTTTGCCTTGACATTTTACTTATGTCTTCCTTCTACAGCAACTCCTTCACAAATGTATATTTGTGTAATTTGTATGTGTATGTATGAATGTATGTATATATATATACATATATTTATTAAATTTAGTATATTTGTGTATTTATAATTATTACAATTTTCATTATATTCATTTTTTATATCCCCAACCCATCTCCTCCCCTTTACGTCCTATGCCTTGAGGTTGACTGGAAGAGATCGCTATTAGGTTGCCTGTTGTTCGTCTTTTTGTTGTGTATTACTTTCTTTATATTATTTTTATCTTTCTTTTAGTAATTCTCAGGATGAAACTAATCAGGTAATTACGAAGACTTGCGAAGGGGACACAGGTTCAACACATAGAGGCCTTTTTGAGCATATAAAATAATTTGTTTTGATACATCTCGGGATCAATCTCCGAGTAACTAAAAGTAATTGCTCATCGACTGCCGCCGGATAGTGCGTAGGAATGGAATGAAGTGTGGAGGTACTGGTGACTGGGCTTTTGGATTAGACTTAGGGACGTCCGCCTCTTCAAGTCTCGAATCGAAATGTTGACGGATGGTGACTTGACTCCCACTAGATGGGCCCACGTAAAGCGGGGTGCGGAGGGCGGGGTGCGGAGGGCGGGGCTAAAGAAATTAAGAGGTTTCATCATCACGACGAGCTCGTGAGCAGATTTCTCCGCTATTACGCATTGAGCACTTCCATCCTTTCGAGCATATAGCTATAGCGCTTCACCTTGCCGGCCAATGAAGGCAAGCCAGAAGCGAGTTCCCCTCTGGAAGTGTCATTATTATTATTATTTATTTGAGTAAGTACTCTATTTACCCGATCGGTTTAGTAATAAGGAATTTCGTTTTTTGTTAATTTTTCTCCTGGTTGAAGTATGTGTTCATATCATGACTATATTAAAATTGAAATTAGAAATATTTATTATTCTAATCTCTCGTGGAATGCCGGGCCAGAAAAGCACTCTTCCTTACGCCTCCTTGGGTATCATAATGATGGTAACAGACGGCTAAGTGGCAAATTAAGAGGGATGGATCTTCTAATCACTATCAAATGAGCTCATCAACACGCCTGCCCAGCTTGGCGAGTATTGCGCATTTGCAATTTTTGAGTGTGCCAATTAAAAATAGGCCCCCAGTTCTTGACAGTCCCAATAGCCTTGATCAAGTTCTAAGAATCTCTAGACGACGGCAGGCTGCCATAAACTACGTTACCCACATTATATGGCATATTATCGGTTTACCTAGTGCAAACCTCTAGCGTAGTTTCTGCAAGTACTAGCAAATTCTTTAAAAAGAAACCTTAAAGGGGGTGGACCTGGTGAAGCCCTGACTGTGTAACGAGAAACGAGATAGACTTTATCATAGCAAATAAATGACACGAGCGAATAAGCGATTTCTCGATAATCAATAGGGTCAATACCAGGAGATATCAACGACTTGTACGAGGCATCCTAAATATCGACCTAAAAGAACATGAATAACGGTCTACTCTCCGATCAAAGATCTCACCAGTAGTTCCAAAATGTTCCAGGTTGAACTCCAAAATCAATTTGACACGCTGGAAATCACCAAGTATATCGACAAAAGAATGACCAAAAAGACGCTGCACAATATTTTGTCGAAATATTTTGGATAATACCTATTAAATGGACAAATTAAGGGTTAATTTATTCATTATTCTAATAGAGTTTTACAAGCATTTTTGAATCGTTGAATGAACATGAAGCTATCGATTCGGAAGACAGTTCCTCTGTAGAATACAATAGATTACATAAATTTAATAGATGATAAGCAAAAAATTCTGAAATTAAATTTAATGAATAATCATGGAAAATTTTAATTTATTGATTTATTTTACAATACGTAAACGTAGAAACGTTTATAAAACTTTAAAAAACTTTCACAAAAGAAAGTTCAATAACAATTCCATACACTTTCAAACTTTGTCCGACATAAAATATTACGATCTTTTGAAAGATTTCTTAATAATATTTATATTTACTCAGAATTGACCTTTGTGAATCATTTATTTACTTATAAAATAGAAAATAAGAAAATCTTAAGCGAATCTTTCAGACATTTTCACGTTTTTATCGATTCAGAAAGTGAAGAATTTAGTGTCTTGTCACTTCCATAGCTTCCTCTTCTTACGCGGGATAAATATGGCCTTATTTATTCAAAGTATTCATATATTTAAAAAAAAATCAATATGTTGTGGATATTTTCATATATATTAAGTAAACATTTTAAAGCTACTGTAGCACGTTGAAGTATCCTTACTTCAATCATCTCATAAAAAATGCTTTTATTGAGGAAGCCAATTAAGCAAGTGGATGAATTTAAAAAACGGCGCCATAAAGTTTAAGAATAGCCTAAATAAAAAGGAAAAAAAAAACATTTTTGATTTATTATTACTACGTAAATAGTTGAGATTTAAAATACGTCACAAAAAAAAATTCTAACCAACTCACTTCACTCTGATTTAACTGCTATATTCATATCATTTCCACTTGCTACACTAGCGCCGTTTCAATAAGTCTTATTTGCTGTTTACAGGTGGATACTTTTTCTCATACATGATGGTCCTACTTACTTTTACCTTTCATATAACCTATATGTTCAATATTTCTCTAGACCTATATTTTAAATTAGATGTCACATAATTTATAACAATAGCAACAATTTCGGCTTTGATAATATTATCGTACCATACAAAAATGACAATAAAAGTCAATCGACTTATGTATTTATGAGAATACCTACTGCAATCTTGTTTAACGCTCGATAACGCGTTGTATAGGCTCGTGCCTTTTTTATGAGATACCTGTGATCATGATGTAGAAAAATTATTTTTGCTTAATTTTTATATATCTATATTAAAAATCTTCAATTTTTTTATTTTTATAGGAAACATAGGTAATGACATATCTAAAGTTATTTTCCACAGAGGTGCTTCACTTTCAGTAGCTAACATGGTTTAATGACTGCTTGACGTAGAACTTAATTATTTTATGAATACAGTAACATGTTTATTTGCAGATTTAATTTAAATACTTGCCAAATTTTCTTGACTTTAGCTTTGAGTATATCTCGCGTAAAGCTTTTTAAATATTTCAGCCATCGTTTTATGTTTCAAAAAAGTGTACAAAAGAAGCCAGACACGAAATATAGACACTATGTTATGTACGCTCACCTGTTCTGCGTGACATGAGCCTACATAAAAAATATTAAGTAACTATGAATAACAAATAAATGAGTACTATAATTGACTAATTAAACTATCCTTATTCAATTTTAGTGCTCTTAAAATCTGTTAACGACTCTTTGATTTTCATGGAAAACGCTACTGTGGCATCAATCAGAATTGTGGCGTAAAGCGTCATTTAATTAAGTTCCCGTGCCCACTGGAAAGCTCTTACAAAGCTCAAATAAAACGTCAATGCAAATTCAAGTCTAGTTCTCATTACTTAATGGAAAACTACTGACTGTTTGGGTATCTTCGTCTAGAACTTATTATGAGATTAAAGTAGTAAATAGTAGATACTTAATTCTAAAGAGTTTTATTTTTAGCTTCCCATATAAAGCAAAGAAAATCTAATCATAAATCATTATGCTTTCCACGTATTCATCTAAGCCTAGGCAATAGAGTAAAACACACACACAGTAAATTTATGCATTGAGATAAACGTACACAAAATCTTATGATAAAAAAATTGGACCCAAAGCTATCCATTACTCCTCTCAATTACTTCAAAGATTGTCTTATTTGTCACAATTACCCAGAAAAAAAAACGAAAGTATAACTTTAAACACCTAACTAAAGCCGTCATGAATGCACTAACCCTCTCACAGAGAGACAATAAAAGCTGTACGTGCCACTAGAGTCGTTTCACTTTATGAATCAGCTTTAAAATACATTGTTCTTCCGGCCACAATAAAGTGCTAATAGGAATTGCGCCTTGCTGGTGTTAGACAGTACTCTACAAATGTCATTTAAAAAAAAAACAAAAAAAAAAAAGAAAAAGAAAAGATGAAAAGACAATTTTATTTTAGTATCCTATCGCGGAATTGAACATCGTGCTTTACAGTAAGGTAGTAACGTCATTATTAAAAATTCCGTGCCTCAAAATATGTTTTTTTTCAAATAGCGTAGGGAAGCAACAAGGTGATATTAACATAAATATGGATCGAATATCTTTAAGCTTTTGGAAAGCTAATGTAATAAACCAGTTAGCTGTGAGTTTCTTAGTAATTTTGTCGTATAATTTACTTTAAATTGTTCTTACATTTTTATAGACTAACACATTGAAATACAACAAACTCTAGTGAAGTTTACCATAATAAAATGGGGAAAATATGATAAATGGGTTAATCGCTTTATTCTGTGAGAAACAGACGAAAATTTAAAAAAATCATTGTTTTGGGTTCTCTTATATAAGAAAACCCAATAATAATATATTTTCATATATATTTTTATAATATATATTCCATGTACAAACATCAACATTTTTAATATACCTATTATATGTATAAATATGTGGCAGAAGTTTACGGCGTAATTTAACCAAGATATGAATTCAGATCATATAAGATACCAACTTTACCACCATAGAGAATTGTGCTATGAAACAAATTTTCATATAAAATGTAATATTCAGTGCAAGTACGTATATATTACATTTACTTGTATTGTAATTTACGATCAGGTGAAGGCTGCGGCCTTGTTCCTTACTTACACGTTAGTAAACTATATAGGACCGTAGTATTATCGATACCGGAAATTTGAGTTGGATGTTAAGTTAGCTAGTTTTATAGGTATTTGCAATTTGTAAGGTTAATGAAATAAAAGAATTATCGTTTGTTTTATAACGTTTATTAATTTGTGACATTTTTTCATTTAAAAAATATTGCCCCGTTCTCTCTGACTTCAGAGCTGGAAATATAGCGTAAAGCTAAAAAAAGCTTAATCGAGTTCGAGTCGATCTCGTGTACCGAGAGCTTCGTAATAGCATAACTTGTAACAGTTAACCGACTTAAGTTGGCAATTGTATGCGTTTATTTTTCATAACGTAAAGTATAAGTGTTTACTATTTATCAGTGAGATAGTTATAAATGATTTATTTTCGGATTTGGTCCTTTATTTATCCTGCTAGTTCTCTATTTTAATCAAATTTAACAAATCTAAGTCAACTAAGATCTATTGTAATTCCTCAAGGAACGCGAATAAAGTAGGTTTTATATTTTAGAATCTACAAGCGAAGTTGTCTACTACAACTAATTTAAATATAAAAAAAGTGTCTGATTTAAATCCATTTACTGTACATATATAAATCATATAGTTATAAATAATTTATCAATATTGACTTGAAATATAATAACCACTACATTTACAATACTAAATCAAAATGTATCGTTCAGTCAGCTACATTATGAAAACAATATGCTGATGCATATATGAATCATAATAGTAATTAATTTAATACATCGCCGTTATAAATTTGATATATTAAGCCGCGTTGCGTTTGTACAGTTTGTAAGCGCTACTAGCTAATGCTTTCGTCTTTGTCTATGGTTTTGTTAAATGTTAAAAATATTCTTTATTCAAATAGACTTTTACAAGCACTTTTGGATCGTCGGATGAACATATCGCTACCACCGGTTCGGAAGGCAGTCCTGCTGAGAAGAGCTGGCAAGAAACTCAGCAGTTGTTTCTGCATAAAATTCAAATGACATCAATTCCATATATTTTTATCATTGAAATAGTCCTGAACAGTTTAATAAGCTTTACTTACGAGCACTGTTTTAACCTTTTCTTTAAATTTCTGAAGTTGCCAAATTTTAGAGTAGATATTGTAAATGGAATACAACCAAATCACAACTTCAGCTTGCCTCGAAATATATATGCCTCGAAGAAGACAATTCTTAAATTATTCTATTAATACATTTTTTATTTTTCGTACTAATAATGGTACATCAAATAAAGTAGCATTAAAGCTTAATAAAAACAAAAAAATACAGCTTAAATTTCTAAAGTTAGGTGAACTAGAAGTAAGTTGCATTGCGGTGCTTTCAACTAAAGTTAGTGACAATATCAAATTATTTGCGTATAGTGACTGTACTGTCCTTCGTTATAGAGGGATATTGAATAACAAAGTCACTTACACAATATTATTTGTCTTTCGTCTGTACGTATATAGTACATTGTACATACTTATAGCTAGATAAAAGTTTAAAGACGGTTTCATTTATTGTTATAATATTTTTCAAGTGTTTTTAATTAAAATTACTGTTAAAAAAGTATGTTTGGCGTATTTTTTTATATTAGATAAATAAAGAATAATAATTATTTGTGGTGAAACTAAAGTCAGAATATAGTATGAAGACACGACAAACTACCTGCATCAGGTAAAAACTATAACATGAAGTCATGTATTGAAGAAACTACGACAGTCAGATGTTAGCTTTATTATAGATTTTTTTATTATTGCTATATATTAAATATTCAATGTGAGGGCATTTCGTTCCCCGATTCTGTTCCAGCTTTCAATATAATGCGTATTCGTGCGTGCTTGTTACCGGAGCCAGGAGACGAAATAATTCATACCATTTGTAGTCTAATGATATGCCTGCCGCTGATTGTTGAATACCAGTAAATATAAAAAAAATATTGAAGTGAATAATATAAAGGTAAATTTAATCCTATACCATGAATATAAACTTTATTATACAAAACACGTAATAACTTAACGTAGTTTAGTGACACACAGTATTGACATTCTAAAATAAATGTCAAATAGAAATATGCCTCATATATTCTACCCCTCAATAACCTACTTTAAAAGCCATTTATGCCATATATTGTATATATATATATATATATATATATATATATATATATATATATATATATATATATATAATATATATATATATATATATATATATATATATATATATATATATATATATATATATATATATATATATATATATATATATATATATATATATATATATATATATATCTATATATATATATATATATATATATATATATATATATATATATATATATAATATATATATATATATAAATTGGGACAAGATAATTAGCATTCCCTTATGCACTATCGTGCAAACGTTCACAGCAAAGAAAAACTACTTTAATAAAACTCATTACAGCGAACGAAGCGAGTGAGTATTGCCGAAGTTGGTGAGGCGAAGCCACCTCTTAAAATTAGTTTAATAAATTTTAAAGTATTATCAGATAAAAATACTTTAAAAATAAATGAATACAAATAGTTAATAAATGATTTCAGAGAGATTTAGCAGTTTTATTTTCACTTTCACTTTACTTTCATTCTATTTATATGTAGAGATATTAATCTATACCAATACTATAAATCTAAATAGTTTGTTTCGTTGTACGAGCTCATCTGATAAAATAATGGTGCGAATAAAAAAACTTGTTTCAGATAGTTTAATTTAGATTTATCGAAATACCCTATATTATCGGCTACATTACATTATCTTAACAATTTCGCTGTAACACAATATACCTTCGGTCAGGGCTACTTCGGGAACAATATGAACGACACTTAGTTATTTCTTTTCGCTGGTAATAGCTACTAGAGCATAAAATTCTTAATTTGAATTTTCATTGAGAATCTTCTTCATTATTAAACTTAATATTTAACAAAATTGCCATTTTTTCACTGTAGGAATTTCATAAATAACTTCTTGTCGGAATATACAACTTTTAAAATGAGTTTCAATCTTGTATCTTAAATATTGTTAAACATATTCAAAAGTTACGTAATTTGACTCTGGAAGCATTCAAAACATTTAAAGAGGGTTGTTTGTTCGTAGCACTTGCCATATAATGAGTTTTGTAGTCGTTCCAATGCAATGTATACTGGGCGAACGAATAAAATATTTCAAGGGAATCTCGCACATATTTACTATATGCCATAGGACCTTTTATAGCAAAATGAAAATGTATATTGCTTAGTATTCCCTTTAAATAAAGGGAATCGAAAGAAAAATTCAATTTATATTGTTCAGATTTTCGACGAATAAGATAGTATAAGTTTAGTTGCATTTTATTATTGCTAGCATTGTTTATTTTGCGTAGTTGGAAGTACAAAATAAGACGTCATAGTTAGTGGTTCAGTCGGAACGTGTTTAGTTTTTTTAAATCTCAAAGCTAGGCACAGTGAACATAGTGTCAAAATATTCCTTATTCCGCTTACCACCGGAATTTGAGTATGCCACATTATACTGCCATATGTTTTTAGCGACAGAACGCAACGCTTCACTAACTAACTTATCTACTTACTTAGCGACTCGTAACCTTCGTCTGACGTTGTTTAAATTCGCTTTCTTCTTCTTTTGTCTGAAGCTTTTTCTAAAAAGCTATTTCTATTTCTTATAAAACATGAGGTTTATATAAGAATTTTTATATTATGTCCATCAAACAAACAGAAAAAAGCGAAAAAATAATAAGAATAATTAAAACATATTCATGCATGAGCAGTAGACAATCTGGTATTAAAACTCTACGTTCTCCGTTTTCCACTTATTCAATACATTGCGTGGTAATTGGTTTAACTCGCTGACAAAACAACATAAAATTAGTACTCAAGTTTCTATGAACTGTAACACTACAAAAAACCCACACTGAATGAGATTGCGTAAACTAAAGTTACCAACCATTTTTTGTGAATAGACGCTCATTACGGCGGCGCTGGGATAACGGTCGCGGATAACGCTCATGAATGGCAGCGACTAATGCAATTCTGTGACAAGAATGAACATTTTAACGGCTTATTTTCGATGTTATTTTTATTTTTTATATTGTATGTTTATTGAACTAATATAACCTTTTTAGTTACTTATTCTATTTTAATAGTAGCTACAACGATGAATAGTTTATTATTGTTAAGTAATCTTAGAAACTGGCTGAAATTGATAAAAAGTTTATTGACAATTTCCTTGTTTCTATGTAACCTACTATACATACCTGCGATCAAAATTTCCTTGAATATTAAATGTTATTTTTATTCAACTGCGAGGGCAAAGCTGCAATTAAAGGCTATTGTAAATATCAGTATACTCTGTAATAGATTTACGCGTCATCTCGCATATAGCAGAGTAGACCGAAAAAGCCTTCAATTTATCCGTCCTCTACCTTTTGATTGCTTGATTTTTAACATTTTTTGTGGATTTCAGCACCAAAACCAAAAGCACCAGAAAACAGCATCTTCCTATAACAATATTATGTTATTACTTTGTGATAATGATAATGTTTAATTTTATTAACGTAATTAACGTATTAGAGTGGCAATAAATTGAATTGCACATATAGCAGCTGCGCTTAAGTTTCACATTATCCTTATTAAATTTAAGCTGCAAGAAATTCTTCTTGCTAGAATCTAATTACTTTTCTATTTTCAACCAGATAGGGTATTAAGGCAGTGAAATGCCTTAGATTTTTTACATTTTAAAGTTATCAGTGAACAGTATTTTGAGAACTATTATGAGATAGTATAGATAGTATAGATAGTAATAGACAGGTCTATTGCCATTGTTTTTATGGTGTAGGTTTGAACCCCACCCGGAGGAGAAATTTTTTTCATTTTTCTCTTATGGCCATATGAAGCCGTCAAACAACATAAAGTTTCTCAATTTCTGGATAAAACGGAGAACCGAGTGTCTTAATACTAGATTCTCTCCTATACTGTAAATTAATATTAGTTTTATGGCTTATTTATTTGGAAAAAAACATAGTTTCTTTGTCTACTGGCTTGATTTTCCTAATCTAGATATTGAAGGTCTTGTGTGTATATATATGAAAATTTTTCTTTAATAAAAATGTGTCCTGGTAACTGTTATGTTTATTTCTAGCATTGTATAAAGTAAAGTACTCTGTCAGGAAAAATATTTCCTTATCGCCAGCTACTTGTTATATATATGAAGTCAAATTTAATTTTATTAATGTATTTGTTTCAAATACTTTTAGTTGATAAGTATTAAAAGTTGGGCTATCTTTTTATTCTTTTTCATAACATCACCTACTTGAAAAAATAATAAATTTCAATTATGAAAATGTACTGAACAATAGTTAAGGCCAAAACAATCATTAGTTAATCAATGGAAGTGCCACTATGCCATGATTATGTGGACTCCAGTTTCTAATTAACGATATAGCATGTACATTGGGTATATATATATATATATATATATATATATATATATATATATATATATATATATATATATATATATATATATATATATATATATATATATATATATATATATATATATATATATATATATATATATAACACAATCTATGAAATATGTACATATATTATGTAATTAGGAAAGCTAACTTTTAGGTCCAAATTATGACAAAGGATTTCATCAAAATGACAGCTTTAAAACCTTCATCTTTATGACAGAATTTCGTTCAGAGTTACGTCGCTCTATTTATATCGCCGTCCGCCGCCCCAATCAAGGCGGGTTTTTGTAGGCCTAACTCGCCTCTTCGAAAACATATGGAAAATGTTTTCGAAAAGTTTGAAATGTAGTTACTACCTGATGGGAACATTAAATAAAATTTTCATCACGATTTCCTTCTATGATAATAATAAAAGTGTTCTATAATAATATAATAATGTAGAGGTTAAAGTGCTGTTTTAAAAATAATATTTTTTATTTTTAGCTTCACATTTTATCTTATATATAGCAGAGTAGGCAGAGAGAACCTGGTATTAGCACTCCGTAATCCATTTTCCACCAGAATCTAAATAAAGGCGTTGAGCTGCAGAATTGAGTTGGAACTACGTTTAGCTACGATCAAATCGATTATTCTTCTGAAACACGAAAAAAAACTTTAAAACTCAATATTAGTCACTAACTTTTCCGAAATCAGAGCAACGTCATGCACAGAAAAATCCTGCCTGTGAAATTCTCAATGCGCACTGGAAGCTTGAAGCTTTTAATTTTTACCAAGCCTCTTCCGTCCGTCCGACTGTCTGCCACAGGCTCGTATGTTTTGAATCGTAAAGGTTGGTTAAACCAATGGAGATAGAGCAAAATTGTCGACATTTTCTTTATAAGTGAATCTAAAATAGAGTATTATTGTCAATATTGATTAGCATAATATTAAATAGTTATTGTTTAGGTTTTACAGTTGACACTACTTTATAGTAATAATTATAAATGAATAATAGTAAAATATTTTTATTATTTTTACAATGTAATATTTTTACACTGAGGTTAAATGTAAAAAATTCCGGCTGCGTTAAAAATTTTATGTTTTCTTTTAATAAGTAATAGTTCATTATTTTTTATTATTATTTTTTTTATGTGCCTAGGTTGGATATATATCCAATTACTATATATATCAGGATATATATCCTATTACTGTATAGTAATCGCAAATACTGATAACGTAAAATAAAAATGTCTTCATTTCACACTTAAATAAAACAACATACAAAGCATTTGTAAAAATTTTAAATGCACAATGGTCGGCCTTGTCAGTAAAATTTATCTCTTACAGGCTTCAATGGAAGCTTCTAAAAAAAGAAAGCTAGCATCATACAGTGCAAAGCAATAAAGAAAATATAAAAACTATAAATCAACATTATCAATACAGGAACTATAACATACAACAAAAAAAGTTATATATATATATATATATATATATATATATATATATATATATATATATATATATATATATATATATATATATATATATATATATATATATATATATATATATATATATATATATATATATATATATATGATGTGATTGATATTTATACAAGCCTACAGCCACAGACTATGTCCCAATAACTTTAAAATGTAAGCTTTATAGAGTAAACATTTATTTAAAACCGCAATCTAGACAAAAGTAAACAGAAAATTTCCAATTTCATTTCACTCGAACCTCCTATAAGCACGAATGAGCATAAATATTGTTAGAACCCCATTGACTGTAGTACGTGACACGCCCTCAAAACATCAGGGACCATCGCCTCATAATACAAAGCACGATGCGTAAGTATTTAATGGAGAAAGGTCTATTGGCGTTTTAACTTGCCGAGCCGTTATATTTTTTGTACGGTTTCATATATATCGGTTTTTTATATGAAATTATATGTAATTCAAGGAAAATGAATTATTAACGGCGCAGATAGAAAGTTTTCCCTTATTTTCGTAGACGACGCGCGGCGTTGAGTTACACCAATCAACACGAAAGTCTTGATAATAAGAAACTACGTTTCTTATGACTTTTTTTTACTAGAAAACAAATACATGCCCCGTAGAACACCTTAATGATAGAATATAAATTTATTTGATTTTTTTTTATATTTTCTCCTATTTAACTAACTTCGCTTATTATTCAAATTGCATTTGATATTTATTGAGGCCTCTTCTAATTATGACAACTTATTTTTTGTGTTTATTCCTTCTAGTACTTTGTTGCACCCTCCAACAAAAGTGGTCAGTCAACCCCACTGTTGGATTTGTTTCGCACTCAGTTGCCAATTTTTAATTGTTATTTGTCTTAATTTGTCATGGAGAGAAAAGAAGAAAAATGGCTTGGAATAAGTCTCTGTTTCTTTAGGTCGGAGGCATGGGTTTTGTTACTGTTTATGGGGACCGTTGAGTTCACATACTTTTTGGGATAATTGTTGCCAGAAAACTTGGATTGTTCTCTCCTTCATTCTTCTTAATTTTTTCACCTTTTACAGCAAGTGTGAAGTATTTAATACAAGTGAAATTAATTTCTCTCTTTTTTTTCTTTGAGTTTTGGCAGAAGAAGCTTTCTATTTTCCAATTGACCTTTCGGAATATCTTCAGTTAAGAATATATATATATATATATATATATATATATATATATATATATATATATATATATATATATATATATATATATATATATATATATATATATATATATATATATATATATATATATATATATATACAATTTCATACAACTGTATTTTTTTTCTAAATAAAAATATCAGTACGATGTCTTCAATATAAATAATGTATGAAATATGAATGTCTTCTATTTCAATTGTAACTGCCAGTATTGTTAAAGCTAGTAATTAGGTTGTATTTTTTTATTGTGAACTTTGAAATTTTTTGTATTCGTTTTTTTTCTTATGAAATATGATTGTGAATATTTGTTATGCAGTTAATTCTTATTGGTGCTATTTAGCAGAAATATCATAATTATACACAAATTACATTAACATTGTGTACACAGATTTGTACGTACTATAGTCATAGTGTATTTTTTTCATGAATCTGCTATATAAGGCTACATTCAGTCTTACATTGATAATAAATAACTATATACTTTTATCAATTTTGAAGTGTTAATCCTCACTAAACTTATGAAGCTAACAGCGTAATAACTTGTAAAAAGCATATAAGAATTTTGACACAGCTTGACGAAGAACACATGGGTTAGTGGTCAGAGTGCTTGCACGGTTTCCATGTGGTGCAAGTTCAAATCCCACTGTGTTAAAATTTTGATATGTTTTCTTTAAGAATATAAATTATATTTAAACACACTTTAGCTCGATTGAGTGAGAGAGAGGGTGTCTAGCTTTTTCAGAGGGTTTCTAGCCAATTATCTGTCCCATATTTGGTTTTCGGCATACGGGTACGCGACCCCGGGACCTCGAGCCAATTTCCGAAATTCCCCATTTTTTTTTTCGTCCCCAAGATTAATAAAATAGATCTTTCACAGTAGTTGAATAACAGCTTTTTCATTGCTGTCAATTTCTTCTGATGATACTGTACAATCTCCTTCATGTGTTCTCCATACAACGTGACATGTGAATGAATGCAATTATTTAAGAACAGAACAGAACAGAATAGAACTTTTGTGGCATTGGTCATCCACAAATTAATAATAATATCTATTCGATAACACTTTATATTTTCAGTTTTTGGACTCTTTCTTATTTAAGGCATGTGTTGAAAGCTGCTAAGTGTGTGTTATATAATTATATTCTAATGTTCTTTCCACAGCACTTAGCTAATAGCTTTTGTTATTCGTTAAGTATTAAAATTAATTTTTAAAGACCTGTGTCTTTTACATTACACCTACGAACTGTTTGACAGAAGGCAGCGAAAAAATCAACGTAAATATTGTATATACATTTAAATACACGTTTTGTCGTTAAATTTAAAAATATATTGTTACATACTAAAAGCTTTGTAAAAAATTGTTCGCCTCCTTCTTATTAAGTTTCAACATTACCGCGTCAAAATATTGTCTTTGTCATACTTTTTGATTGGTGTGAAATTTCACTTCGCACTTCTAGTGAGCTGTAAAGTGTCATGTTTTCATAGGTCTAATTCCTAATTATTTTTTACTATAACATTTTTCCATGAATATTATTAATGAAGTTTCCATTTTCCGTTAAAAAATAACTTATCGCTTTATTATTTACTTTACTTTAAGGTATATTGGTCATAATATGTTGTAATATAATTGTTTTTTTTTTGTGTGACACTTAAACCTGTATAGTAGGTAAATAGGGTTCTCTCTGTTGTCTAGTGTCAAGACGCTCTGCTCTCCGCGTACTGCCTGAACTCGAGATACCGCGTAGTTAATTATGAAACTCTCTAAAACCTTCGCATTCTCAGTTATAAGTACTACTTTGATATATATTAAAATTTGTACAATATTATTTGCTTATTACTTACAGTTTCAAAACCTACAGATTGACGATGTCACTTAGATTAAAGAAAAAGGCATTATTTAATATCAACTTGTGTCTTATGAATATTAACTCAGATTACTTAGAAAGGGATTTATTTCAGTCTCTTGAATGCAAATTTCAATTTAATTGTGAAAGTTAATAAATTACAAGTCTCTCTCTTTTCATCTTACTGACTTACTTTTGTCATTTTAGAAATTATATAACAATCTGTATATAAAAACTGATATAAAAATATTAAAATTGTGTGTAAAACGCGAAATTACTATTCCATAGTTTGTTTCCACTGTTTGAACACTTTAATTAACTAAGTACGAATACTATTAAAATAATAGGGTGCTTATCTATAAAATGTATACAACACAAACAACACTTTCCTAAATTGGTGAAATAAAAAAATACAACTATTTTAGAAGGAACCAATGTTAGATACTGTATGTATAAGCCTTCTGTCACACTACATGTGTGTTGTCTGTCAGGGAAAAAAATAGAATTTATTTAAATATATATAAGGAAAAAATCTAACTTTTCGTCTTATAGTCCACGTAACTGAAATTACGTAATATTAAGCCTAAAACTAACATGGGTAAAATACTTAAAGAAGTTTAGCTGCTTCATGGCAGCGTGAGGAAGAGCGCGTGGCTTAGTGGTCAGAGCGCTTGGACGCTTGGTTTCCATGAGGCACAGGTTCAAACCCCGCTGCGTTTAAATTTTATACGTTTTCTTTAAGTATTCTTTCTATCTTTAGTATGGATTTACATGGGTAAGTTGAAGATATAATTATATACGGTATTCATTATTATTAAAATTGTCTATTACAAATCTTGAAATTCAGTAACATTGGGTTCCATTTGTTGTCATGTAAATTCATAATTACTTGGGACTTTGGAACAATTTGTATACAGATTTCCTCGCAACGATTGAACTTCTTAAATCTCGTGAAGGATCTTGCTTTAGGCAATTTACGAATAATAATCTTTCTCTTGTATTATACTCTTCATTTTTTTGGATTCTCGGCCTCAAAAGGAAAAACAACGGAACGACGGAGTGGTCCTATAAGATCTGTGTATCTGTCCGTCCATCCCTAGATAATTTTTCTACAGAATGCGTGGAAGTATCAACTTATATATATATATATATATATATATATATATATATATATATATATATATATATATATATATATATATATATATATATATATATATATATATATAATAAGATCTATAGGCAAGTCAGTAAGAAAAAATCAAACCTCTAAGTCAATCAGAATATAAAAATTTCATCCTTCGTTTCTCGTCGTAGTTTTAATGAATATAGGGATTGAACTTATAGTACAACAAACATACTAACAATTGGTAATTTAAATGTGGTTCTAGTTACTTCAAACAAAATTAGTACTGGACCATTGGTACACGGGTTGGACTCGCCTTTGATCGATATTATTTCAATTTAAATATCCGCGAGTTAAATAAATTCTTTAGAAGTAATCTTAGCAATTTACTTGTGTACGTAAACTAGTACCAATTTAATAATGTATATTTTTCTAAGATTTTTTTTTTAATTTCAACTTATTTAAATATTCATAGGTAATTAAACCTCGCGATAAGCTTTTATTATCATATAAATTGTGTATAACGAGGTTATAAGTTGATAGCTAAAATTTAAAAGGAAAATTTTATTTTCTTGTTTTTTGAGCGTTTAGATAACAGGTTTTTTTCAAAAAAAGGTTTTTGGTTTTAATTTTTTTTTCAACAATAAATTTGGCGTATGTTGATTCGTGTCATTTTAGATGAATCAACTGTAATAATTTATCAGCATTAACATTGTTAATTAATAATATAGTACTAATTTGATAAATTTATATCTCGATATTTGTGTGAAAATGACTTGACATTTTTTTATTTAATAGATAAATTCTCAGAGATACAAAGTACATAATAGGGTAGACAGTGAGAACTTAGTGTTATCCAGAGGGTGTCTGGCAAAATATTTGTTCGATGTTGGTACTGGGCATACGGGTATACGGCCCCGGATCCTCGAGTCACCACTGTCATACTCCTTTCCAATGTATGAAAGCGGTGTCCTGTATATATTCTTCCAAAAGAGTCCGTAGCACCTTATTACGTATGCGAGTGGACCAACTCAACTCAAATAGATTATCTATTGACCAGGCGGTGTCATTTTGGCAAGGTAACTAACTGTAAAGTCATTCCTGGTGAAAGCCTTACGGTCCAACATTGTTTTCTTGTTATGGATTATGTCGTTACCCCGATAAAGAAATTAGCTGAGACACGTAAGTCTCGTCACGAAGACTGATTTTCTGGCAGAGGTTAACAGTCAAAATTAATCAACCAATACTGAAACTGCTCAGGATGCTTCTGGATGATGCTGGGTCGAGCTCAGTCAGCAATCATTACGGCTGATAAACATGATATTGGCGTTTCTAGGGGAGGACGTATTATCGACAGGGAGACATGGTGGTGGAATGACAAGGTGCAGGGGGTGATTCACGATAAAAATACTGTATTTAAAGAGTGGCAGCGTTCCAACTCTCCTGAAGACAGACTGGAGCACATAGCAGCGAAACGTGCCAGCAAAAGAGCTGTAGCCAGAGCACGCAGTGAAAGTTTATTACCTCTATATGATAATCTTGAAACTGTGGAGGAGCAGAAGCTCATCCACAAATTGGCACGTGCTCGGGATAAAACGACGCACGATATCATAAAATGTATTTGCGTAGGAGATTCCTAGGGTAAACTGCTTTATAATCAAGCTTCTGTGAAGGAGAGGTGGAGAAGTTACTTCATAGAGCTGCTGAATACTCAGCACCCGTGTAGTTTTCCGTCTGAACCACCTCCTAACCTCGGATTTATTGCTCCAATTTCCCTTGATGAAACTCGGAATTGTCTTCGACGCATGAAGAACGGCAAAGCGGTGGGACCTGACGATATTCCAATGGAAGCGTGGAAATTGTTGGTCTCTCGTGGTGTGCTCATTCTTACTGAATTTTTAAACCGTATTTTTAACATTGGGACGATGCCACATCAGTAGCGGCAGATCTTTATTACCCCTATTTACAAAGGAAGTGGCAGTGTTTAAGATTGCGGTAGTTATAGGGGCATTAAGATTATGACACACACCATGAAGCTCTTCGAGCGTGTGAGCGCGAGAGTGTACTGTCTCTGAGTGTCAATATAGATTTCAGCCAGGACCAGGATCTTAAGTATCCTCAGCGGTTAGTCCATTGGCTCTCATGTCCTGCGTCATAACGTCCAGCCATCGCTTCCTTGGGCGTCCGGGGGGTCTCACTCCAAGGAAAGACATATCAAGGCATTTTCTTCCCACTAGTTCTTAGGCCGGGGCAAAACGTGGCCATACCATCTCAGACGACGCTCTTGGAGCTTATCCGCTACGTCACGGACCCTAAGACTACCTCGAATGAATGTGTTGCGTATGCGGTCAGCCCGAGTAACGCCACACATCTACCTCAGCATCTTCATCTCCGTTACGTGGAGCTTCTGAGTGTGCCGAGATAATGCAGGCCAACATTCGCTGCCATATAAAAGAACTGGTCGGATTATGCTCTTGTATATCAGCCCCTTGAGTTTGGGCGGTATTCTGCGATCGCAGACCACACCACGCGTGGACATCGTAGTCGATGCCTCCGGACTTGTGCATAATGGATCCAAGGTACCTAAACTTCTCCGACTTAACGCCTGGCTCAGGCCCGATGTGGATGGTGCTCGAGTCTGGGTCCCTGCAAGCCATGTACTCGGTCTTCGACACATTCAGTTTAAGACCACCGTTCTCAAGCGTACCCTTCCAGGCATTCACTTTACGCTCCAGCATCAGTCGGTTCTCGTCAATTAGTACTATGTCATCAGCATACATCATCAGTCATGGAGGCTGGTCCTGGATGTGAGCCGTGACAGTATCTAGCACTACATTAAACAAAAGTGGACTAAGAGCTGAGCATTGGTGAACCCCTACTGTAATTGGGAAGAGTTTGGTATCGCCAACAGCGGTCCTAACTGTAGAAACAGAGTCGTTGTACATGTCTTTGATAATAGCAACATAGGATTCAGGGATCCCTTTGGATCGCAGTGCCCACCAGATACACCGACGTGGCACACAGTCAAAGGCCTTCTGTAAGTCTAAGAATGCCACATGCAGAGCTCTTCTCTTTTCCCTGAGTGCCTCCATCAAAATTCTGAGGGCAAAAATGGACACCGTAGTGCCTGATCCTGGCTGAAATCCATATTGACACTCAGAGACAGTACACTCTCGGCGGAGCCTGAGGAGCGATCACGCGCTTGAAGTGCTTCATGGTGTGGCTCATAATCTTAATGCCCCTATAACTACCGCAATCTTGAACACTGCCCCTTCCTTTGTAAATAGGGATAATAAAGCTCTGCCGCTACTGATGTGGCATCTTTCCAGTATTCAAGATACGGTTAAACAGGTCAGTAAGTATAAGCACACCATGAGAGACCAACTATTTCCACGCTTCGATCGGAATATCATTAGGTCCCACTGCCTTGCCGTTCTTCATGCGTCAAAGACAATTCCGAGTTTCATCAAGGGTTATTGGAGCAATAAGTCCCAGGTAGGAGATGGTTCAGACGAAATACTATCCGGGTGCTGAGTATTCAGCAGCTCCAAGAAGTAACTTCACCTCTCCTTCACAGAAGCATGACTACAAAGCAGCTTGCCCTGGGAATCTCTGACGCAAAGACATTTTGTGATATCTTGCGTCGCTTTATCCCGAGCACGTGCCAATTTGTAGATGAGCTTCTGCCCCTCCACAGTTTCAAGTTTATCATATAGAGGTAATAAACTTTCACTGCGGGCTCTGGCTACAGCTCTTTTGCTGGCACGTTTCGCTGCTATGTACTCCAGCCTGTCTTCAGGAGAGTTGGAACGCTGCCACTCCTTAAATGCAGTCTTCTTATCATGAATCACCTCTTGTACCTTGTCATTCCACCACCATGTCTCCCTGTCCATAATACGTCCTCCCCTAGAAACGCCAAGAACATGTTTACCAGCTGTAATGATTGCTGACTGAGCTCGATCCCAAGCATCCTGAGCAGTTTCAGTGTTAGTTGATAAATTTTGACTGTTAACCTCTGCCAGAAAGTCGGTCTTCGTCGGTCCATTCAGCAACCACTACTTGATCTTAGACTTACGCGTCTCGGCTAATTTCTTTATCGGGGTAACGACATAATCCATAACAAGAAGACGATGTTGGGCCGTGAGGCTTTCACCAGGAATGACTTTACAGTTAGTTACCTTGCCAACATGACACCGCCTGGTCAATAGATAATCTATTTGAGTTGAGTGAAGTCTACTCGCATACGTAATAAGATGATGCGGACTCTTTTGGAAGAACGTATTCACGATGGCCAGATCAGATGCAATACAGGTTCTTAGGATATTTTCGCCCTCTATATTGCGGCGACCGTGACCTGAACCACCGTGGTCACGTTCATACGTAGCCGCAGCCTTACCCACGTGACCATTAAGGTCTCCCCCAACTATGATCACCTCGGTAGATGATATAGCGAGTAGAACCTCTTCATATTGCTCCCAGAATGACTCCTTTTCGGCCCCGCTACAACCAGCCTGGGGAGCGTGAGCACTGATTAAGTCGGCGATAGCCCCCTCAACCAGTACCTTCACCCGCATCAGGCGGTCGCTGCATCGGTCAACTTCGAGGAGATCATTCCGTATGATAAAACTACTGCTACACAAGTTTTACCGGAAGGAGACCCAGTGTATATGAGCTGGTAGCCCTGTCCGATGATACGGGACTTATTGGCCTTCCAGCGCGATTCCTGCAGGAAAGCACACTGGACCCGACGCCTCATGAGTACATCTGTTAGTTCCCTGCATCGTCCGGTTAGAGAGCCAATATTCCACGTTGCAAAGCGGAATTTCCTTCTGGGTACTATCTTCTTTAGCCGTGTCCGTACTTGACACGGTAGCCCTTGCCCATTTAACACAGGTGTAGGGCGATGTGCCTGCGCGTCGTTTAGCGGCGACGCCCTAGCAGTACCCAGCAACATCTTTTTCCTTTTCATATGTGTGGCAGGTGGCGGCTTTTTAATGGAGCGATTGCCATCTGACCTCCAAAACCCATTTTTGTGGGAAAAGCCAAGGATGAGAGGGGAAAAGATTAGTAGAAAAGGGGAGAGGGGGGGTAAGGACACCACTTTCATGGATTCGAAAGGAGTTTGATAGTGGTGGCTCGAGGATCCGGGGTCGGGTACCCGTATGTCCAGTACCAATATCGGACAGATATTTGGCCAGACACCCTCTGGAATAAATATAGACCCCACCCTCTGGAATATAGGCCTTTCACTGTGTGCCAAGTCAGTGTATCTGGTGGGCATTGCGATCCAAAGGGATCCCTGAATCCTATGTTGCTATTATCAGAGACATGTACAACGATTCTGTTTCTACAGTTCCGCTGACAGGACCGCTGTTGGCGATATCAAACCCTTCCCAACTACAGTAGGGGTTCACTACCTCTCAATTCGAGACAACACGTCTTGAGTGCCATCAAAATAGTACTTGGGATTTCTAAATATAGATAATAAAACTATATAATAAGTTACCCCTGCTTTCACCTTTATTAAACTTTATATTATAATTATGGACTATTCTCTAGTCCAACAGTTGTCAGTCCAAAAGTTAGACCATTCATTTTAATATTCCCACTGTGCAAATCCCACCTACAACCATAATGTACTCACTAAAGCACGTTTTCACTAAAGCATGTTTTACATAGACTTTTACTTAAATAAGAGAAAGAAAAAACTTAAATACAGTAGCTCAAAGTGCGGCGTTGATTTCCGCCACTGAACGCCGCGCGGACGAAGAGCGAAGAGTTTATTTACTAGGTTCCCTCCGTCTATCCTGAAAAAGCTCTCTAAGCTGAAAAAACATGCAACAGTTGTAGTATCGCTACATCGTTCTACACGATTACTACCGCAGCTGCAATAATTTTTTATTATATCTTCACACTACAAGCGCCGTAACACGAGATTGAGAACTTACAAAATACTTAAACACCTTGTTTTATTAATACTTCGCAAGCTAATACAAATTCAAATTCACTTTGAGTGACGTATACACACAGTCTCCGCCATTTTATTAGTAATGCGCTATTTTCTAATTTTTAAACATTATGTAATAAAAAAAGTATTTTAATAGAAAAATACAAATTTTGTAATTTTGTTTATTCTAGGAACTATTATACAAAAATATTATAGTAATATAGGGAGAAGCAACTATATTGGTCCTAGTCTAATATCATATCGATGCGATTTTTATTAATTCAATAATAGCTAAGTACATGTTCTTCTAAACGTGATTACATGACTAAAAAGTTTTAATCTTTTTATTTTTTTATATAAATAAAAAAAATACCTTTCCTTGTCGCTACACGTGATTTTGTATTATAAATTTGTACGCTTCTTATTAATACAAATAGGCCACAATCGTGTAGTCCACGTGGAGGAAGCCGCGATCAATACGCTAGTCATCTTATATAAGTCACATCTAAAATTTCTCATTATTTCTTCGCTTCGCTTAAAATTTGCCCATTATTTTTCTCAAATGGCAGGTGAATTTCTGTAAAAATCACCGTAACGGTAGAAACTCAATGATTCATCTTGAAATATCGTCCGTCAGATTAAGTTCACAAACTTTGACCCAGTTATTACGATGCGTCGATTCAGAAGACAAATTTAATTCGATAAAATTTTTAGAGTAATGTTTATTTTATTTGGATTTATTTTTGTTTTATGAAATATTTTTTTTATCATTTTACAGAAATTTTGCGTTTTGAGTTTTTTTTTAAATATATTAATTATGCTGTGCCATGAATCAAGGTACTTTTTATTATTTATGTACTTAAAGGTGTAATAATAAAATAATTTGAAATATAATATTTATTTATCTTTTGCTTCATGCAAGTTAAGCAGAGAGTGCTAATGTTAAGATAGTCCATTCCCCAATTTTCATTCAAATTTGAAGACAATCAATACCGCATACCAGAGCGAGGAAATTAAAATAATTTATTCCCATCGATCGAACTTACAACTGTCACGCAAACAGTCTGACCTAACACCACTGAGCCACGATGGCCTCACCAATTTGCTCACGATCTAATATCAAATATCTCCATTTTATTAAAAACAAAATATAAAAATATCTCCATTTTCTTATGAAAAAATGTCTTAAATATATTTTAGTACTTGTAAAGTAAATGGTGACGACAAAGTTTGTTCCGAGATGCTCTTTAAAACATTTACTGTGGCACTGTCATAAAATATTACGTCTAACAAAATTTTAATGTTAGTTGAAACCATTTAAAATAGAAAATTGATATACGCTTACCTGGAAATGGCAATTTGTTCCAATCCCTTTAAAGCAAAACTTGGCAACGATCGTGGGAATTCCATTAGGTTATGAGCTTCGTTTGTTTTCTTTGAAAATTTTAAAACTAAACTCCACAATTTTCAACTCTCGTGGCCTGTAAAAGACAAACCTAGCAATGAACAAGCAAACATTTCTTTAATATCATTATATTTTTATTGATTGTCTATTTTCATATTTTATTGATCTATAAGGTCGTGGAGATCCATGATCTTATAGAATGGCTATGAATATTAATAAACTTTTTTTAAAAAAAAAAAAAATTTTTTTGCACCACGCTGTTTCCCGCTCATAGCAGGGTAGGCAGAGGCAACTGTAGATAGTAGGTTAGTGATAAGAAACTCTGTTCCCCGCTTTCCGCTTATCATAACATACTTTATGTAAATATCCAAACCGTTCACTACCACGTAAATATCATGACTTTCTTGTAACTAACTTACTGTATTATTATACGAAATTAAATTATATATTCCATTAATCTCATGGGTTCAATCCCATGAAATTATTTTCATGCTTGAGTTCCGTATTCCAGACTTTACGATAGATATAATATGTAATGTATGCCTTTGACTTAAAGTTAAAACAGATTCGCTCTGTCTATACAGGAAAAGAAATTTCTATATATAAAAAAAATTAAAATATGTCATATTTCATAATACTATATCATTGTCTAAGTGCACAAGCAAGCGTCGTCGTTAGATGTGCATCATAAGTTATTCTCGACGTAATCCTATTACACGTATTTAGTCCCGAGAGTGTACTCCATTGAACTAAAACAACTTTCACTTGTTTTTGTAATGGATATTTACATCAAGCAAGTTAGTGTAGAAGTATAATTGAGTTTCACGCAATGTGAAAACAAAATGATATTAGGTAGGTTTGTTTATTTACACGGGATTGTGTTTCTACATCAGCTTAAACAGATTTGGTTTCTTGTGATTATTACACAACACTATAGTATATATATTTATATATATATATATATATATATCTATATATATATATATATATAATATATATATATATATATATATATATATATATATATATATATATATATATATATATATATATATATATATATATATATATATATATATATATATATATATATAAATACTCTTACTCATCTCTATTATATGTCATCATATTTTTGTATTGAAAATAACATTTATAAAATATATAAAATAAAATAAATTCTTGAATATTTTCCCAAAAAACTACGAAAGCAGGTAAATCTATAGTAATTCCGTTAGAAGATAAGCGGATAACGATTTCAAGCTTTCTGAAATTCTCGCTGTCACTGAATGGCCTGTTATAATGGTTTAGGATAAAGACACAATGCGGCTGAAGCTCTTTCAGCTATTTACAATAGTTGGTACGAAAAAACCTCATTATGTAACAATGGTAGAATTATTTAAGTAGACCCGAGTGTTTTGTGATTATTTTGTGGGTAAATAAAAAATATATTGGAATTTATGAGCACATAAAATATAAAATAATGTTAATTTACAAAAATCACATTGCTTTACGCTTTTTCCTGGGTATACATATATGTATAGTACAGTAGACTGAAGGTTGGCTGGCTTTCAGTTCTTTCCACCCACGAGATATTTCGTGTTCAGTACTGGATATTCATATTTTTAGAAAATAAAAGTAGCCTGCAAATTTCGTGGGCTATAAAAAGTACACTCCCTGTTTTTCCCGTTTCAGTTGGAATTCCAGAAAGACTCCGATTACCTCTCATATCTTATATCTGTGACTTACAGACAGTCACTCAAGAAGAGTTTTATATATAAATTTCTTAATGACGAAAGTATAATATATAATATATGTACATTTATATCAAGAAATCTTTGAATAATAAATAAGTAATCAAAATTCAACAAGCGCAAGCTGTACAAAATTTACTTCCATAATAAATACATGAAGATATTTTATTGATACCCCATTCCTACTTTCAATTCTTAAAGGGTAAATTGTTTGGAAAAAGTTCATTTAAATTGAAACAAAATTAGAACAAAGCTTTATCAGGGCTTTAATTAAATATTGACAGCTTTGTAAAGGTACTCTATTACAGACGAATTTTGATTTAGTGTTGGGTACTCATGTTTTTGACCTTTTCTAGTTATTTATACTATATAAGTATATGTAACTAAGTGCCGAGTGTGTATGTATATCAATATAAAGTATAAAACTCTTCCGTTCCTGTATGACTGACAGAGAAAGCACAGTCGAAAATATTGCGAAATTTTGTATACAAGGTGTCTTGGGTATCATAGTAAAGTACTCAGAGGAGATTTCCTGAAATTTCAGATAAATTCAGTTTTTACTCCTTCTAGTTCATAAATAAAGTCACAGCATTTAAATTGTTAAATATATTTGTAGGGAAATATATTTTATCTGTATGTGTGTCTTTTTAATTATGAATAGCACGCATTGACTTTATAATGTACTAGTTGACAAGTTTCGTACAAACAATATGATGACACTCGGATTGGAGAATGTGTTTATTTTTGTGGTATTTTTACTACCAATCTAATGGACAACGTGATTTCAACGACAATTTTTTGTATGGCGATGCATATAGATTAAATAGAAAATTAGACATTAACATATTACAATAGAAACCGATGAACAATATTAAATTAAATTGACAATGTTTTACTACTCTAGGGCGCTTGATACTTAGACATTACACAAAGCTTTCTTCCTTATAGAATCTGTTAACCAAATTGTAATTATAATGTTACGTTGTCAAAAATGTTTGAATTATAACTCAATTGGAATAGAATTTAGGGATTTCTTCCTGTTTCTCGTACTAAGCTCTAAAATGTAACTTGTCAATCCCTTTTATAAGAAACGCCAACTTTAAAAGCAATCATGAATTAGCATAAAATTAAGCATAAATGATCCGTGTCTGATTTAGCTGAATTAATATTCATAGCGGATAACTTTACTTCTTGTACAAATTCGCTGTTTGCGCTACTTTCGTCTTGTATAAGTTATTTCTAGGAATATTAATGTTTGAAATTATCTGGAAATAGTATATCTGACAGCTTATGTATAGTACAAATAGTGCTCTACAAATCATAGGAGAATATAATTTACAATATTAATATTATTTCTACGACCAGTTCAGATGATTATACAGTATTAACGTGACGTCGCTAGAATGATATGACGATATGAATGATAATGAGTTGTATATATATTTTTTTGGCCCAACTGGTGTCGTTGTCAAGACCAATAGGGCTAACAGCAACAACTAACAACAAAAAAAATATATATTTTTTGCTAGTGTATAGAGAAAACATTGATGTGATACTATTAAATGTGTTATTGATATATTGGAGAAGAACGGAGAACGTAGTGTCATGCCACTAGATTTTAGAGAATCTACCATATCATGTGAGAAAATGTCTGCGAAAAGCTAATAAAACATTTCATATTTGTTCATTTGTTCAAAATTTTAATACGATTAAAGATTCGCTGAAGAAATCTACTAGATATCGATAATATTGTACTAAATAAAATAAGACACATCGAATATTCATTTATTTATTTAACGCTTGAACGATTAAACAGCTTTAGGTTACATGCCTTATTCTTATTACGTATTCATCAAACTTATAAGGGTTAAAATACATACAATGAGTATACAGTGTCGAAGGCAGCGGAGGACCTCAGTGTCACTGTACTGTACATACTGTGACATCATCATGTAAGCATATGTCAAGCGGTTAATAATAGTGGTAAGAGGTATGTAGGGATCGTGGTAATTTAAACTACATTCACTCTGTCTATCCTGCTGATAAAGCGTGAAGCTAAGTATATATATATATATATATATATATATATATATATATATATATATATATATATATATATATATATATATATATATATATATATATATATATATATATATATATATATATATATATATATATATATATATATATATATATATCAAACTATATATATATATATATATATCAATATATATTACCAAAAATACCAAATAAAATTGTTTTTCAAAGCTAAAAAATATTTCATATATTTGCTTACTTTTAATACAATCGAGCAGATTGCCAACAAAGCGACATTGATGTCTAGACGAAATTGTGAATTAACAAGCAAGCAACACGAGAACGAATTGCTTAGGTACCATATTAAATTGCTACGTTGACATATTTTTTTTTACGTAAATTATATCTGTGCTAGTCGTTATACTGTCCATTAAATTTTTTCATGACATTTTTTTCGCAATTTGTAAAATAATTTATATCTTGTATATAATATTGAATTAATTAATGAAATATCTTATTTTTCCTTTAGCTTCACGCTGTACCCCGCATGTATTACTATAGCCTACTCTGCTACATGTACGGGAACCAAATGTGAAGATATTCCGTCCTTCACTTTCGTCTCGTATTCGAGAGCACGTGTAGAGTGGCGGAAATCAATATCACACCTTTACCAGAGCTGGAAAACGAAAACAATTCATTCCTCAGAGCGGGAATCGAACCCACGACTACTGTGTATACTGTCAAACTACAATGACCTCATTTAGATATCTCCATGTAAAATTATTTTATTTAATTAGTTTAAATTACAATCGTTAGTAAAATAAAAGTATAGCCGTGTAGTGTTTGGATCAAAACCGTCGATTTAAATTTATTCTGAATTCATTTTAATCATGTAGTAATGCCTGATAATTAATTGGTTTGAGTAATTCAATGCTACACGCTGTATTGATGAAACTAATATATGGCGGTTGCTTTTACGAACATTTAAATTGATATATAGGTGTAGCTCAATCGATGGAACAACGGTACATACTAGTGGGTAAAGTTTGACTGACAGATCTAGCTAGTATAAATGATTACTGATTACTTTCTGAGGCTGTAGGAAAAAAGACTTCTCTAATATTTTTATTAGTTATCTCAAAAATAGCTATTAAGCATAGATAATAATCCCAAAATAATTGAGTTGTGCTACCATTTACATTACGAAAACATGCTAAAATGTACTTAAATTAAAAAGAAAAATTTCATATCTCATATAAAGAAAATTTCTTGCTCAAAGATGTTTTATTTTCAAGTCCTTACACAAATACCTTTAACATGTTTGTTAGTTTTATTCTATACTAAGTCATTCTTTAGATGCATTATATTAGAAAAACTATAACGTTATGTTATCCTAGCGGATGCTGTGGATCGGTTAACTCCATCTGAATGGTTATTATTAACTTTCAGGAGCTTTAGAAATAGTATTTTAGTACTAAATATATTTACAATCTGTCTCGAAAACTTGTAGTAAACAGTATTGATGTATCCTAAAATTTTCTGTCTCTAACATTATTTACAATGTTTGCTGTATGTCCATATAAAATATTAGAAGGTTCAAATATATTGAGGTTTTCTGTAGAGGTCAGGTATAGGTTACGAATTTATTGGTGCGGAAAAATTTCTACACTCAGATGCGGATGGCCAATCCACAGCCTGTGTGTGTATGAATTTTATAATATTTTATTTATTACTGTCATTTAACTTAATACATTTTGAGATAATTGAAAAAATTCGCTAACATTTCGGAAGCTTAAATGAAAAATATAGTCATTTTTAGGCATGTTGTTGTTAAAGTTACTTTGTGAAATATTTTATACATTTACAACACTAGTATCAGTTGTTGTCGACATTAGTTGAGAAAAAAAGTCGCCAGTACTTATTTGGTACAGCGGAAAATGATTATTAGAATTAAATAAATAAATCAATTTAATTCTTTTTCACTATTATTTTGAGTTGTATAAAAGTATGAATTATTACTGCTATAATATATTACGAAAGGCCTACTAACTATTGAGATATTTGGATACATCAAGAAAAAAACCGGGTTCAGTCCCAATAAGTGAAGCTGTATTTTAACATTTTCTTGAAGAATCTGATTTTTTCAAAGAAATCCCTAGTTTTCAAAGATTTGGCTGAACCACTATAATTATCATTCTGTATAAACGTACTCGTACTACGCACATTGAGTGTGTATAAAACGTAAACTAAAATTATTTGTAAACTAATTAAGAACCTAGACATAGATATATGCACGAGTCATCATATTATATAAGTAATTTACCTAATGTATTGTAATTCATTTCCAGTGCCCAGCCTAATTCAGAATGTATTCAACATTCTGAATTAGGCTGGGAAAGCATTTATAGGTTCGAAAAAATAATTATGATGTTTGTAGGTCAATATGCTATGGTAACTGCACTGCGATAATGCTATAGAAGTTATAAAACTGACAATTTATCGCACTTCGAATAACGTATTAACTATTTAATATTTTAATGACGTCGTGGAGCTGCGGCGATTCAACTGTAAATATAAGGGAGAGTTACACTTGAGAGAGTAAAATATTTTTGTTTCCTTGCCCTGATAACAGGACAAAGTGCGGCGTTTAGTTGCGCCATTCAACACACAATGTCTCAAAATGGAAACGGAGTGTCCTAACACTAGGTTCCCTCTACCTACTCTGCTCTTGTACCCATAGCGTGTAGCTAAAATATATATGTATATTATATTAAAACAAAAGCTTCACTAACTGTCAAATTTTAGCAAAGTTTAGTACACGTGGACAATTTCGTAATTACAGTTTGAGGTTTCACATATTTTACGAATCATAACGAGTTTTCGTGGTTTTCATATATTTGCTGGGATTAGTAGCGGATATCAAAATTTGGTCACAATCACCAATTAATGAAATTCACTCAGAAATATTTGTTAAATATAATGAAAGCTTTTTAAAAGGTTTTTTTTGCAAAGTCCTAAACCGCCAACTTAACCTTGTAATTATTTTCTTTCTAAAATTCGTACTTGTTACCCAAAAAGCACCTAAATTACCCTCACTCGATGGTTGCTCACCTCGCGACCGCTCACTTGCACGGAATACGTGAACTCTGGCGATCAATTCCGCCTGCATCTCCCAAGGCGGATCGCCCGCCAGAAGTGTAGCCACCGTCCACGACACTGTCCGGTATCCTTTAATAGCTCTTACCGCTATGACCCGCTGCGCTTTACGCAATTGGGTCTTGTTATGAACGGAGAGAGCATCGGCCCACACAGAAGGACTGTAAAGTGCCATGGATTTCAACATACCGACGTACAAACGTCGACATGTAAAATCAGGCCCTCCGATATTTGGCAGTAATCTACCGAGGGCCCCGGCGGCGTTCACAAGCTTAGGTGCAAGCTGAGTGAAGTGCGACTTAAACAACCATCGACTATCCATGGTTAGTCCCAGATACTTCATCTGGGGCCGTACACCGTACGGCCGTAATATTTTTGCATATTGTATGAAACCTTATGATTTTCATACAATATGCAAAAATATGAAGCATAAAAGCTCATATCTTTTGATCGTAAATATTAACTGTGCTAAGATTTGAATATTTGATAATTATTTCAGCTTGATTCCACCACGTGAATTCCAGAAAATTGTCTTGACTGACGGACAGACAAACAGACAGACCATATATTAGGGTCCTATTTTTTCGTTTTGTTTAGTATCACTTAAATGCTAATTTACGTCTCTCGGTGACAGCCTTAGCCTGTATAGTTTTGTAATTTAGATTTAAATAGTAAACATTAGTGCCAGTGATTTGCGGTAGTTGGCCAAATACCGCCAGACTAAGTTTCTCATGTTAATTATGTGTTTGAGTATAACCAACTTTGTACTAAAACTGAAAGCTGAATTGTTTGGAAACTATTAAAGAACAAGAACAACGTGCCTTAGAATCTCTTTTTAATGAAAATGATTGTGTATTCAAATCTTCTTTGTGGGAATACAATATAGCTGTTACATTTATTTGGTTAAAATAGTATTTTCCTCTTATTATCAATGTTCATGTAGTATTAGTGTGTAGAGTGACAAAAGAGATAGTGTAGAATGGAGAGGTAAAGGCTCTGTTAAATGTGAGAGATGCAAAAAATATATTTTAAGATATACAAATAGGTAATAAGGTTAAGAGATCTTTTTTTTTCCTAAGTACTCATCCAATGTTATAAGGTTATATGAGTTATCTATGTTAAAAAGAGAAGCTTAATGAAACTTTAATTACTTCGTTAATTTACGCCCTACAGGTTAATCAAATAAGAAATGCACGCTTTATCATTGTCAGGCCATATATCTACATTACTTTATACTACTACGTTATAAAATCATATATATATATATAGTATATATATAGTTATACTAAATGTACAAAAGTTGTGTTATCATATTTGTCTTTTTTTATCTTCACGCGGTATGCCGCACATAGCCTAGGGAGAATGTGCAACGTCGTCCGTGAACCTTATTTGGTCCCTCATAATCCGCGTTGGTTGGCTGATTTGGACGACTCTGTAGTAGTTATATCTAGCACCAACACCAGAGCTCCTATCACAGCCTTGGAAAGAGGCTCGGGGTATGTCGTGGTACAGTGGGGAGATTACGTTGTAATTGGCGTTTACTTCTCCCCCAACCGCAGTTCGGCGGACTTCGAGATCTTTCTTGATTCCGTCGGACTTGCGGTTGGTCGAATTGTGCTTGGCGATTTCAATGCCAAGTCCCGTGCCTGGGGGAATCCTACATCAAATACTAAGGGCAAAGCTGTACAGGTCTGGGCTCTCCTCTCCAGACTATCCCTTCAATGTGGGGACAACATTCACTTGTGTGCGACATAATGGGGGGTCCGTGGTGGACCTATCTTTCGCATCTCCATCTGTCGCGCATTATGTAAGGAATTGGAGAGTAGAAGAGGAAGTGCCGCACGGAAAAAACTTTAACAGAAACGCTGTTACCGAGTTTTCTTCTACGCCTTGTGGGGGTCCTATTTCCAGAGCCGCTAAGGCATGTCCCTCCTAGAATGGCTCCAATTTCCGAATATGAGGAGGTGTCGGTGGTTCCCTCCATAACTGACCAGGAGATGAATTTGGCGCTCAGGAGATTGAAGGCCAAGAAAACGGCTCCTGGACCAGATGGTATTCCAGGTAGAGTTTTAAGCATCGCTCTGGAATAATTAAGCATCGTCTCGTCTTTCAGAGGCTCAGTTCGGGTTCAGGGCCGGTCGGTCAACCATTGATGCCCTGAACGCCTTGAAAACCTGGTCGTTGGCTACTACAGCAGAGACAGATGTTCTTCTCGCCGTCTCGTTAGATGTGGTCAATGCCTTTAACAGTCTGCCGTTTGAGACGCTAAGAGAGGCACTGCGGTTCCATGGGGTGCCTCTCTATCTCCAGTGGCTGTTAGATGACTACCTCCAAGATAGAGTAGTCATATGGATTGGGGTAAATGGCCGGATCGGTCGACGAAGTGTCGGTTGTGGGGTTTTGGGCCCGTTACTGTGGAGCATCGGTTACGATTGGCTCCTGCGTTGTCGTCTTCCTCCTGGGATGAGTGTCATCTGTTACGCGGATGACACTTTGGTCACGGCCCGTGGTCCATCCTACCAGAAGGCGGCACGCTTGGCTGAAACCGGCACGCGTCTTGTTATTGGTCGCATCGAAGCGCTAGGTCTGAGGGTCTCTATGCCTAAAACTGAGGCCCTACATTTTCATGGCCCTCGCAAAAGGTCCCCACGTAGGGCTACTTTGTGCATCCAGGGCCAGGAGGTGGAGGTACGGCCCCAGATGAAGTATCTGGGACTAACCATGGATAGTCGATGGTTGTTTAAGTCGCACTTCACTCAGCTTGCACCTAAGCTTGTGAACGCCGCAGGGGCCCTCGGTAGATTACTGCCAAATATCGGAGGGCCCGATTACATATCGACGTTTGTACGTCGGTATGTTGACACTTTACGGCATGGCACTTTACGGCGCTCCTGTGTGGGCCGATGCTCTCTCCGTTCATAACAAGACCCAATTGCGTAAAGCGCAGCGGGTCATAGCTGTAAGAGCTATTAAAGGATACCAGACAGTGTCGTGGACGGTGGCTACACTTCTGGCGGGCGATCCGCCTTGGGAGCTGCAGGCGGAATTGATCGCCAGAGTTCACGTATTCCGTGCAAGTGAGCGGTTGCGAGGTGAGCAACCATCGAGTGAGGTTATCGGGCGGATCAGGAAGAGTTCAGACGAAGCCCTAATCCGGCGATGGAGGGAGGACCTGGGTTCACCGGTGGCAGGACTGGCGACGGTGGTGGCGGTTCGCCCCCACCTAGAGCGCTGGTTGACAAGGGGGTTTGGCCTCCTGTCGTTCAGACTGGTGCAGGTGTTGACGGTGCATGGTTGCTTCGGCAAATATTTGCATCAGATTGCGCGTTGGTAGATGTCACCAGCGTGCCACGAGTGTGGTGCCTCCGTTGATTCGGCGAAACACACTCTGGCCAAATGCCCCGCTTGGGCTCCGCAACGCCACGCCTTGAGGGTTGTAGTGGGTAGGGATCTCTCACTGTCTAGTATGATGGAAGCCATGCTGGAGAGTGAGAGGAACTGGTCTGTAGCAGTCTCCTTCTGTGAATCTGTTATCGCACAGAAGGAAGCTGTGGAGCGTGCGCGCGAGCTTAGCGTGGACGCAGATCTGCTCCGCCGTCGTAGACCAGGAGGTAGGAGAAAGCGGTACGCGCATCTCCAACTTCCCTGACCCTAGAGGAGCTACTGCAGGAAGGTCATGAAGATCTTCCCGCAAGTCATCGAGGCTGCGGGCGCCCTGGAAGAAGCCCTGGGGCTCCCCGAAGGCGATAGTGGCCAACGTTAGGTGGGCTGTCCACCGAGGTGCTGTAGTGGCATGCGCAAGCGATCCTGCAGCACCTCATATAGCTGGAGAGGGTTTCCGCTGGGTTTTAGTGGGTAGTGTCGGGTTCGATGAGTCCCACAGTACCATTCCTCTGTAGGACACAAGTGTCCTACTCAGGGATGGTCTGCGTAAAAGCATTTCACAGCGAAAAAAAAAACACGACACGACGATAATTTTATGAATTTATATATACCTATTTTAATTTTATTATTCGAAAATAAAAATAGGCTAATTGAAACTTTAATCAATAATGAGATCGAAGGAGCGGAAATAATTTAGGAGCTTTTTGGGTAACAAGTACGAATTTTAGAAAGAAAATAATTACAAGGTTAAGTTGGCGGTTTAGGACTTTGCAAAAAAAACCTTTTAAAAAGCTTTCATTATATTTAACAAATATTTCTGAGTGAATTTCATTAAGTTGGTGATTGTGACCAAATTTTGATATCCGCTACTAATCCCAGCAAATATATGAAAACCACGAAAACTCGTTATGATTCGTAAAATATATGAAACCTCAAACTGTAATTACGAAATTGTCCACGTGTACTAAACTTTGCTAAAATTTGACAGTTAGTGAAGCTTTTGTTTTAATATAATATACATATATATTTTAGCTACACGCTATGGGTACAAGAGCAGAGTAGGTAGAGGGAACCTAGTGTTAGGACACTCCGTTTCCATTTTGAGACATTGTGTGTTGAATGGCGCAACTAAACGCCGCACTTTGTCCTGTTATCAGGGCAAGGAAACAAAAATATTTTACTCTCTCAAGTGTAACTCTCCCTTATATTTACAGTTGAATCGCCGCAGCTCCACGACGTCATTAAAATATTAAATAGTTAATACGTTATTCGAAGTGCGATAAATTGTCAGTTTTATAACTTCTATAGCATTATCGCAGTGCAGTTACCATAGCATATTGACCTACAAACATCATAATTATTTTTTCGAACCTATAAATGCTTTCCCAGCCTAATTCAGAATGTTGAATACATTCTGAATTAGGCTGGGCACTGGAAATGAATTACAATACATTAGGTAAATTACTTATATAATATGATGACTCGTGCATATATCTATGTCTAGGTTCTTAATTAGTTTACAAATAATTTTAGTTTACGTTTTATACACACTCAATGTGCGTAGTACGAGTACGTTTATACAGAATGATAATTATAGTGGTCAGCCAAATCTTTGAAAACTAGGGATTTCTTTGAAAAAATCAGATTCTTCAAGAAAATGTTAAAATACAGCTTCACTTATTGGGACTGAACCCGGTTTTTTTCTTGATGTATCCAAATATCTCAATAGTTAGTAGGCCTTTCGTAATATATTATAGCAGTAATAATTCATACTTTTATACAACTCAAAATAATAGCGAAAAAGAATTAAATTGATTTATTTATTTAATTCTTATAATCATTTTCCGCTGTACCAAATAAGTACTGGCGACTTTTTTTCTCAACTAATGTCGACAACAACTGATACTAGTGTTGTAAATGTATAAAATATTTCACAAAGTAACTTTAACAACAACATTAGCCTAAAAATGACTATATTTTTCATTTAAGCTTCCGAAATGTTAGCGAATTTTTTCAATTATCTCAAAATGTATTAAGTTAAATGACAGTAATAAATAAAATATTATAAAATTCATACACACACAGGCTGTGGATTGGCCATCCGCATCTGAGTGTAGAAATTTTTCCGCACCAATAAATTCGTAACCTATACCTGACCTCTACAGAAAACCTCAATATATTTGAACCTTCTAATATTTTATATGGACATACAGCAAACATTGTAAATAATGTTAGAGACAGAAAATTTTAGGATACATCAATTCTGTTTACTACAAGTTTTCGAGACAGATTGTAAATATATTTAGTACTAAAATACTATTTCTAAAGCTCCTGAAAGTTAATAATAACCATTCAGATGCAGTTAACCGATCCACAGCATCCGCTAGGATAACATAACGTTATAGTTTTTCTAATATAATGCATCTAAAGAATGACTTAGTATAGAATAAAACTAACAAACATGTTAAAGGTATTTGTGTAAGGACTTGAAAATAAAACGTCTTTGAGCAAGAAATTTTCTTTATATGAGATATGAAATTTTTCTTTTTAATTTAAGTACATTTTAGCATGTTTTCGTAATGTAAATGGTAGCACAACTCAATTATTTTGGGATTATTATCTATGCTTAATAGCTATTTTTGAGATAACTAATAAAAATATTAGTGAAGTATTTTTTCCTACAGCCTCTGAAAGTAATCATTAATATTAGCTAGATCTGTCAGTCAAACTTTACCCACTAGTATGTACCGTTGTTCCATCGATTGAGCTACACCTGTATATGAATTTAAATGTTCGTAAAAGCAACCGCCATATATTAGTTTCATCAATACAGCGTGTAGCATTGAATTACTAAAACCAATTAATTATCAGGCATTACTACATGATTAAAATGAATTCAGAATAAATTTAAACTGACGGTTTTGATCCAAACACTACACGGCTATACTTTTATTTTACTAACGATTGTAATTTAAACTAATTAATAAATAATTTACATGGAGATATCTAAACGATTGTAATTTAAACTAATTAAATAAAATAATTTTACATGGAGATATCTAAATGAGGTCATTGTAGTGGTTTGACAGTATACACAGTAGTCGTGGGTTCGATTCCCGCTCTGAGTAAAGGTGTGATATTGAGTTCCGCCACTCTACACGTGCTCTCGAATACGAGACGAAAGTGAAGGACGGAATATCTTCACATTTGGTTCCCGTACATGTAGCAGAGTAGGCTATAGTAATACATGCGGGGTACAGCGTGAAGCTAAAGGAAAAATAAGATATTTCATTAATTAATTCAATATAATATACAAGATATAAATTATTTTACAAATTGCGAAAAAAATGTCATGAAAAAATTTAATAGACAGTATAACGACTAGCACAGATATAATTTACGTAAAAAAAAATATGTCAACGTAGCAATTTAATATGGTACCTAAGCAATTCGTTCTCGTGTTGCTTGCTTGTTAATTCACAATTTCGTCTAGACATCAATGTCGCTTTGTTGGCAATCTGCTCGATTGTATTAAAAGTAAGCAAATATATGAAATATTTTTTAGCTTTGAAAACAATTTTTAATTTGGTATTTTTTGGTAAATAATTTGATATATATTTATATATATATATATATATATATATATATATATATATATATATATATATATATATATATATATATATATATATATATATATATATTATATATATATATATATATATATATATATATATATATATATATACATATATATACTTAGCTTCACGCTTTATCAGCAGGATAGACAGAGTGAATGTAGTTTAAATTACCACGATCCCTACATACCTCTATAAATATTTGAATTATAACTCAATTGGAACAGAATTTAGGGATTTCTTCCACTTTCTTGTACAAAGCTCCCAAATATAACTTAATGCATCCTTGATGCTTTTTCCCATAGAACAGAGTACGCAAAGAAAAATTAGTGACAAGCAAGACTCTCCGTTTTACTCAGGTTGGAGAGAATCTGAATTGAGTGACGGAACTCAACGTGCCACTTCGTTAGCATATACAATATATTACAAATATTTTAGTATTAATATATTTATTATACACTTATTACAAATATTTTAGTATTAATATATTTATTAGAAAAATAGTGTTAAATAATTCGAAGCTTACTACTTGAAACACGTGTCTCACCAAGAGACACTGCTCATAACCTCGAGGTTATTCAGAGTTATTCCTTTTGAATTCATTACAATCTCTGAGTAATGTTTTATGTAAATAATTATTATTATCTCGGTCTGTAGTAATGAAAATTGTCTTGATTTTCTATACTCTTCTGCTAACATCATATCAATTCTTTTTCTTTTATGTAAATATATAATTGTCAAATTAATAATTTCTTTGTCAATCCGTTTTATAAGAAACGCTAACTTTAAAAGCAATCATGAATTAGCATAAAATTAAGCATAAATGATCCGTGTCTGATTTAGCTGAATTAATATTCATAGCGGATAACTTTACTTCTTGTACAAAATTCGCTGTTTGCGCTACTTTCGTCTTATATAAGTAATTTCTAGGAATATTAATGTTTGAAATTATCTGGAAAAAGTTTATTCTTATTCTATTATTATTTCTACGACCAGTTCAGATGATTATACAGTATTATCGCGGGTACATTTCGGTACGGGCGGGACCTGTAGGTTTCAATACAGGGTGCTTTCCGCTATCGCAGACTCATGAAACAAGAAGTTACAGTATTTATAAAATGGATAATTTAATTAATAAATTATATTTATATATTTAATTCATATTTTATTTATATAACCATTATAAACTTATATTTGTAGTTCATTTCAAGCTAAATTAGTGGATATGACAGCAAATTTCAGTTTGTCAATATTTATAAGTAGTGTTTTCCCCAGTATACCTACAATCTTAAAACAGGTACGGAGCCCTCCGTGCATGAGTACTATTCGCACTTGACCGATATATTTTAATTAAAAAAAACATTTAATTGAAATGCCGCTATAATTGAATCGCTTTCTCCCTCTCGCTAAGAATAAATTTATTTCATTTCCTTCACTTAGTATTATCAAGATGTAATTAAATTAAATTTTAATATCTAACAAATTATTACTTGGGGCGATCTGATGTAGGCTGCTTACATTTATCACTTGATGTTTGAATTTAATATAAAGTTTTCGCGTTTATTCACTATTCACTGTACTACAAAGTTGATTATTAATTTGGTTAATAATCAACTTCTTAGTATTTTAGTAATTTATTTAACTTGGTTACTTATAAAATATTTGCATTTTATGTTTTTTTTTTCAAACAAATAACTTCATGTTTTTTTTCTTACTTACTTACATATAAATATCTGGACGTAGCGCAACCCGAACCCACGCCTCTTTGAAATCGTCATACTGCTCTGACCACAATCTGAAAACTAATACGTACTTATAAAGTTGTGTTATATTGGTAGATGGTTTGATTTCTAGATGTTGGTAGCATAAAATGTATCAAGTGTGTAAGAATTTTGAGCTTCTATCGTATCGTATCGCTTAGTGATCAAAGCAGTTGGACAATATAAAAGAAACGTGGGTTCCACTTCATTAAATTTTTTATATGTTTTAAAAAAATCGAAATCGAATAATACTTTAAAAATATGTTACTTGATAATCTTAAAAGTATAACACTACAAAGCTCTTTTAATCCGAAAAGATTTACAATTAGCATACAAACAAATATAAAAAAAGAACAGTACATTTAAATATTTTAACCTATAAAGAATACCTAAAAGAAGAAGAAGCTTAAACTATTTATTTTCAGTAAAATCCAGCTCAATATTGCTATAGCCAATATAGAAGAAATTTAATCAGGAGCAACCTTACGTAAGCCCCGCACGAGAGTCGAGACGTATCGCGTATATTATAGTCGGAAACCTGTTCCTATCGCCGACTTTAGAACTTATGTTGCTTTGCGAAGATGTAAGAACTAATACGTGAAAAAGAATTTAAGATTTATTATACATTAAGGATATTTTCTTCTTTTATGTTTGAATTACTTGATGAATGTTGTAAATAGAACTATTTAATAATAATAGAATCTACGTCAGTAGCTATTGGATGCTTGATGATAAAGTCATAATATATCATATCCTTATAACTCATATATCACTTCAAATTAAACATATTCTTTATTCAAATAGACATTTGCAAGTACTTTTGAATCATCAATACGAATGTGTTTATACCGGTTGAAAAGGCAATTCTGTTGAGAAGATAAAACTCAACAGTTGCTCGTTTGAAGTTAAAGTGGTAGCTATTTTGCATGAGATTCAATTGATATGAACTCCATGTAATATCCTATAAATATTTGTGAAGGATGTCACTTAATAATCATGTTAATTATATACTAAATTGCTTTACAATGACATATTTACATAAATCGTTTATTTACATGCATTCTCCTTCGTGTATTCTCCATACAATGTTGCATTAACGAAGTGAATTGTGCTAAACTGGCACGCTCGAAGCACCACTAACGTAGAACAGAACAAAACAGTAGATTATTATTATATAATTTTATATCTATTATACCTTACTCAAATCTTTGTAACTCCTTGTAGAGATGCAGATATCTCTATGCCGCATAGTTATTTTTCTTTGTGCTCCGTTTTCTTTTACACGATTCTATTCCATAAGGAGTTTAAAGCCTCCGTTTGTTGTAGAAAAATGAGAATTATTGTTATTTCTTGCTTCAACCTGGAAATTTCTCAAAGGAAACTCGTAAATACATATTTTATTTTCTTAACTTAACCGCTCTTTTCCTGGACCTTCATAATCTTGTATAAATTGTATTTGCTCATTTATTATGTAAAAGACAAGCGTATGAGGTTGTAAAGATAAAAGGCTTGGAAATTATAACAAATAATATCACCGTTCAGTAATAGCTATATTACGAAATGTGGAATAAATAATAATAATTCGTAGTTTATTTCCTAAACTTTGATCCAAACCTTGGTTTGAATAAATTTTTGTACAAGTTACAAAAATTTATTATATACACTGTATCATGCGTAAAGGAGGGTAACATTTTTTGTTCATTCTGATACTGGGGTGCACCAGACTAGAGATGAGAACAGTACTCTATATGAGGCCTAACCTGGGCTCTATACAGAGCCAAAGCGTGAAGTACTGTCTCGCTTTCTCGATGACACCCAGTTTCCAAGTTTCCGGCCAACTTGCCTTGCTTTCCAAATGATCGCGATACTGGCAGTCACTCGAAACGCTGAGGCCCAATATACTGATACTGGGTGCGGCTTTTAGAGGAGTGTTCTCAGAAACTGGCGACACGACAAATGGGTATTTTATAGTAGTTAATGATATGATATGAATGATAGGCCTATAGTTCGCCGAATCTGAACTATCACCTTTCTTCGGGATCGGATGGATCAGTCCGCTGGTTATACTTCCTTTTTAAGGTTTTCACATTTGGATCCCCAGTAGCCAGTGCCTCAGCCTAGATTTGATATGCCTCGCGCTTTTCAACAGCAGCTTGTTTGCAAGAATCACCAAACCAGGCTGTGACTTGCCACCAAGTGGCACTAAAGAGCCAGGAATATAAAGTTCCTTACCCTGCAAAATCACTTTGGTGACAGCAGAAGCACAGGCACTAGGATCATCAGAAGAGAAGAAAACTGGCCCCCAGGGGTGAGTAAAAAATGCGCATCGCATTCCAACCTGCCGACTTATAGTGCCAGACACGACGAGCCACGGGTGTTCTACGACTGTTGTATTGACAGCAACCCAGTACTGCTTCGGATGTGAAGTCAGCAGAAGGTCCAGTAAGGAGTATTATTGCTATTCACATCTGGGAGTCATGTGGGCAAATCAACATTTTTTACAACAAAATTGGGAGAGTCCTTTAGCCAAAGCAAGGTCAAATGCTGTCCTCCCCACGTGGTCGGTGGTGCGTGACCCAAGCCAATCACCGTTGTTCGCATTAAAGTCGTCAAGTATCATGACCTCAGCGGGGGGGATAAGTGAGAGCATGTCATCAATAGCCGATTGCAAGTGCTCCATAAGTCAATCCGTTTCTGCATTACGACTATGGGATCTGTAAAGACATGCGTAGATTCGGACAAGGTCTTTCGAATCAATACGAAGACGTCCCTCCTGACCTTTAAAATTGGCAAGACGACGGAAACTTAAGTCATCCCTTATAAACGCAGCAACTCCAGCATGATGCATGAAGTTATGCACTAATTTGTAGTCTGTCTGATAATCTGTGTTGCCATCAAAAGAAACAAGGCCGGCAGAACCGTGTCAAGAAGTCCACGTTAAGCGAGGTAGGGGTTGCCGTAGAGCGTACGCCTCGTTTGCCCTGTCTATTGCGCGGTCCTGTACTATTGTACCCAGAATTCGACGGGTGGCCTGAGTTTGAGAACTCAAGGAAGGATTCTCCAGCACTGGGGATACTGGTACCTGGGGTAAAATCTCTTTCAGTCATGTCATACTCTAGAAAGGGTAAATATCCGATCGAGTCTGCCCAAGAGTTGCCATCACTTACAACATGACTCTCTCGCCCCTTTTTTGATTGTCCACCATTGTGACATAAAAATTTTTCATACAAAATTTAAAGATCCTTGTAAATTGAAATAAAAGGATACTAAAAAACAATCCGCTAAAATCTAGTTACTAAGGTGACCCGAAATGTTTCAATAAGAAATTAAAATCTTAGAAATGCTCTGATAATATTATTCTGTGCTTAAAATTAAACTTTTTGATATCTCTACCATTGATATTTGTTTCCTTCGAATTTAACGGCAATTGCTTTAATTATTTGGATTCAGTTAGTTTTTTTTATTCTTATTATAATAAACGTGTTTTATAGGCTTCATGTCAAAAATTGATATAATTTGAGAACAAAATATCTGAAGATAAACAAGAATTTTCTCTTTACGTTATTACATATACTGCGTAGCGGAGCGCGTGACTGTAAACGGTTTCGGGCTGGATTCTCACTAATGGAGAACGGATTATTTTCTTTTTTCTCGCTCTTGTAACAAGACAAAGCTTGGAATTGAGTTCCGCCACTCAACGTGCAAAGTCTCAAGAGAGGGAAAGCGGAGGACGGAGTGTCTTAACACTAGGTTCACTCTGCCTACTCTGCTATATGAGGAATACAGCGTCAAGCTAAAAATATACATATCCCATTGAATTCACTTTATTTTACAACAAAGTAAATGAACAATGTCTAACATTGCAATATTTGAAAGTTTTGTTATTCACATATACGAGTATTACAGAAATGTAAAAACTATGCAGACTCATTTTATTAAAACCTGTATAAGTAAGCTTACAAAAAGGTGAGGTGTCGCCGCAATTTCATTCACTTTTAAATTTTAGTCCTAAGTTCCTTCTGCTTTTCATAATTTCAATTTTAGAGGATAAAATTAAGATGTATATATATATTGCTTTTCTCGCAAATATTTTCTGAAATAATTATTTAATATCCAAACCCCCGAGGAACGTAAATGAGAATTTCAACTTTTTTCATAAAATAGTTTTGGATGTGCGTATGAAAAATGTATAGATATACTGATATTTGATTACATTTGATGTATAAATGACTAGACTCCGAATGTCATACATTTTTTCCCAATTTTTTGAGGAAAATAACGAAATTTAAAAAAAAAGCTTTTATTGTCACTCCATTTTATCTGAATTCATATATGGAAAAAAATGATATGGGTACTAAAGACGAATTTTTTTCGATACTTTTAGCAAAAAGTCAACATACAATCACAATCCAATCATAGAGCTTACAGTAATCCGATGAAATGATAGCATCGCAACGCCGTGACATCGTAATCGAATTTGGCAGTAATGCGAAAACTATGTGTTTTTTTTTTATCGAACACTGTCTTTTCTGCTTGCTTCTATAAAATAATAATATATGAGAATAATAAAAAAATCTTAAATGCTTCAGCTGTGGGTTTAATTATCACTAAGGAAAATAAATTATTTACAATATATCTTCGCTCCTGTAAGAAGAAGCAAAGCGTTGAGTCTCACAACTCAATATGCAATGTGTTGAAATTTACGATGAACGTAGAAAAGGTGTTTATTTATCTACTAGATTTACCCTCCCTCTGCCCAAGAAGTGTGAAGCTGATAAGAATATACACAATAAATAATAATTCCACAGTAAATAATAAAGTAAAGGAAACAGTAAATAATAATTCCAACAGTGCTTGTTACAATTGAAGCCACAACCACTGTAAAGTTGACAAGGTTTAGTTACTAATTTATCAATACGACCTGATAATTTATGGATATTTTTGCTACTTTACAGATCAAATGATTTTATAAAACTAAAGCTTCTCTTTAGTATTTACATATTGACAGCTAAAATAAAGGCTAAAGGCAAAAATTTAAACTACATATTGAAAACCCTCTACCAAAATAACACGGTAATAGTTCAATTTATTAAGTGACTTAGCCTCGTTTCCAATACACGGATATATCGAACATTTTAATTAAAGCTGTACGATAACTAACTCTGTAAAGACCTCGTCAATTTAACTTTTATTTATGTTTTTGCTAAGCTATTTTCTAGACACGTGTAAGTACATCGGATTTACGGGAACAATTTGACCCGCTTATAACTTTTTTATAATAATAATCAAAATGGCGTATACTAATTTTAATTTTAGAAATATCTTTTTGGATGCCATATTACTCCTGAGTTTTAATTTAAAATATTTACTTAGAAGTTAATAAAGCTCCCAGTTTGCTTGGAAATAATTAAGCTCCTAGAGTAAATCTTCAGAACTTAACGAAATTACATTGGATATATAAGTTTCGTGTCTTGTAATATAAATTCGTAAAGTTAAAATAGACGCGTTGGTTAAAGTTTTTTCTGCAAGCAAGACTTAAATATATTGACCATATCGTAGTTATATAATCTGATCATACACACTTCACTATCTTTTTGCTTAATAATTTTAAATTCTTACACAAATCGAATAAATATTATAAAACTTCTATAATAATACCATTGTCTTTAAAACTAACCCCAGATTTATTCTTAGGAAACTCGATATTAAATTAAACAGTTCAAACAATGGGTTCTCTGAACTTTTTCGAAGCGATCGCGTTTCGTTAGTATTTTCCTTGCGCTGAGTTTGCGAGCCGTTAATTAGATGTAATAGCTGACTGTTTGGCAGGACTGTCGATAATTGTCTATGTAGACACGCTAAGCGGTTATAGCATTATTTAACATTAATAAAGTTAAACGCTTGTAAATGCAACGTTTGTGGATACCATTCCTACTCAGGGAGAATGGATGATATAATTTTTTCTCGCTCTGGTATCAAGGCAAAGCGAGAATCCCTCGAAAGCGAGAAAATGAAAATAATTAAATGCCCTAATTGAGAATCAAATCCACTACCGTTCTGATAACTGGCGGAAACTACACTGTTACGCTACTAGTGTTATTAAATAATAATATATCATTAAAGGACTAGACTAAACATGGCAAGCACGTCATTACCAAGTTGGACATGACCGTAGTGCAACTTCAGTTTGTTCAGTGGTCTGGATCAAGCAGTGCTCAAGTTGTACCGACCCATGCCCGGGGCCATTTAGCTGAATTCATTCGTACTAAAAGTTTTATGTTAATTGTCTGTTTCGTCCTATAATAATAAAGTTTTGTGTAACTAAGCTTTGGTAGTTGTAGTAGGTACCTGTGACCACTTAGGTGAGGTCGGAGTGTCGCTGGGTATTTTTAGTGGGTATACCGGGAACGTCTCTACCGGGGAGTCCCACATGCCCCTCTCCTGCCCCCCGGCGGGGAGGGTATGCGTAATGTCATTTTTTCCCAGCGTCAAAAAAAAAAAAAAAAAAAAAAGGTACCTGATGAAGGAATAGATAGTAAATTATATTCCTAAGGAAAAGTAGAAGCATAGTTCAAAATTCTTAATTGTTCGCTTTCGGCGTAAATTTGAGACTCTGAATTTGCGTACCGAGAGGTGGAACTCAATGTCGCATTTTTCTCATTAGAGCGGAGAAATACAAATAATAAATTGCTCCGAATGAAGATGAACCGATATGTATCGTGATCGCAGTCAGACTGATGTACCATGAAGGATTTTTAAACTGTTTTTAAGTAATATTTATTATATTTAACGAATAAGTGTACTTTAGTTAAAAAAGTTCGCCATAGTATGATAATGTAAGGCTTAAAAATATAGTTTTATAAGTTTTATATATAATATATCCGTTAAATAATGGATTTACTTAAATCACATTTTAATTTACCATCATTTTTTATTGATTCATTGATTCATTTATTTGATTGATTTATTATTCAAATAATACTTATGAGCATTAGATTCCTATTTTTTATTGTTTGTTAGAAACATATTTCTTTGTTTATCGTAATAATGTATATCAACCAATATTTTCAATTATAATTCTGTCATATTCTTAAAGTGATACGAAGACATTGACTTAGATCTAGATAAAAAATCATCTTTTTGTCTATGAAAGCCTATGAATATTGCAAAATAAAATAAAATAATTAATTATTAAATTATTAAGTATACTTTTTAAAATAAGCAAAAATGACAATATATATATATATATATATATATATATATATATATATATATATATATATATATATATATATATATATATATATATATATATATATATATATATATATATACCCTACACCTGTGTTAAATGGGCAAGGGCTACCGTGTCAAGTACGGACACGGCTAAAGAAGAAAGTACCCAGAAGGAAACTCCGCTTTGCAACGTGGAATATTAGCTCTCTAACCGGACGATGCAGGGAACTAACAGATGTACTCATGAGGCGTCGGGTCCAGTGTGCTTTCCTTCAGGAAACCCGCTGGAAGGGCAATAAGTCCCGTATCATCGGACAGGGTTACCAGCTCATATACACTGGGTCTCCTTCCGGTAAAACTGGTGTAGCAGTAGTTTTATCTGAAGAGCTACGGAATGGTCTCCTCGAAGTTGACCGACGCAGCGACCGCCTGATGCGGGTGAAGGTACTGGTTGAGGGGGCTATCGCCAACTTAATCAGTGCTTACGCTCCACAGGTTGGTTGTAGCGGGGCCGAAAAGGAGTCATTCTGGGAGCAATATGAAGACGTTCTACTCGCTATACCATCTACCGAGGTGATCATAGTTGGGGGAGACCTTAAACGTGTCCACGGTGGTTTTGGTCACGGTCGCCGCAATATAGAGGGCGAAAATATCCTAAGAACATGTATTGCATCTGATCTGGCCATCGTGAATACGTTCTTCCAAAAGAGTCCGCAGCATCTTATTACGTATGCGAGTGGACTCCATTCAACCCAAATAGATTACCTATTGACTAGGCGGTGTCATGTTGGCAAGGTAACTAACTGTAAAGTCATTCCAGGTGAAAGCCTCACGGCCCAACATCGTCTTCTTGTCATGGATTATGTCGTTACCCCGATAAAGAAATTAGCCTAGACGCGTAAGTCTAAGATCAAGTGGTGGTTGCTGAATGGACCGATGCAGACCGACTTTCTGGCAGAGGTGAACAGTCAAAATTTAACAACTAACACCGAAACTGCTCAGGATGCTTGGGATCGAGCTCAGTCAGCAATTATTACGGCTGGTAAACATGTTCTTGGCGTTTCTAACGGAGGACGTATTATGGACAGGGAGACATGGTGGTGGAATGACAAGGTACAGGAGGTGATTCATGATAAGAAGACTGCATTTAAGGAGTGGCAGCGTTCCAACTCTCCTGAAGACAGACTGGAGTACATAGCAGCGAAACGTGCCAGCAAAAGAGCTGTAGCCAGAGCCCGCAGTGAAAGTTTATTACCTCTATATGATAAACTTGAAACTGTGGAGGGGCAGAAGCTCATCTACAAATTGGCACGTGCTCGGGATAAAGCGACGCAAGATATCACAAAATGTCTTTGCGTCAGAGATTCCCAGGGCAAGCTGCTTTGTAGTCATGCTTCTGTGAAGGAGAGGTGGAGAAGTTACTTCTTGGAGCTGCTGAATACTCAGCACCCGGGTAGTATTCCGTCTGAACCACCTCCTAACCTGGGTACTTATTGCTCCAATAACCCTTGATGAAACTCGGAATTGTCTTCGACGCATGAAGAACGGCAAGGCGGTGGGACCTGACGATATTCCGATCGAAGCGTGGAAATCGTTGGGCTCTCGTGGTGTGCTCATGCATACTGATCTTTTTAACCGCATTTTGAACACTGGGACGATGCCACATCAATGGCGGCACAGTTTTATTACCCCTATTTACAAAGGAAGGGGCAGTGTTCAAGATTGCGGTAGTTATAGGGGCATTAAGATTATGAGTTACACCATGAAGCTCTTCGAGCGCGTGATCGCCCTCAGGCTTCCGCCGAGAGTGTACTGTCTCTGAGTGTCAATATGGATTTCAGCCAGGATCAGGCACTACGGACGCCATTTTTGCCCTCAGAATTTTGATGGAGGCACACAGGGAAAAGAGGAGAGCTCTGCATGTGGCATTCTTAGACCTGCAGAAGGCCTTTGACTGTGTGCCACGTCAGTGTATATGGTGGGCACTGCGATCCCTGAATCCTATGTTGCTATTATCAGAGACATGTACAATGACTCTGTTTCTACAGTTAGGACCGCTGTTGGCGATACCAAACCCTTCCCAATTACAGTAGGGGTTCACCAAAGCTCAGCTCTTAGTCCACTTTTGTTTAATGTAGTGCTAGATATTGTCACGGCTCACATCCAGGACCAGCCTCCATGGCTGATAATGTATGCCGATGACATAGTACTCATTGACGAGAACCGACTGATGCTGGAGCAGTAAAGTGAATGCCTGGAAGGGTGCGCTTGAAAACGGATGGTCTTAAACTGAATGTGTCAAAACCGACCGAGTACATGGCTTGCGGGAACCCAGACTCGAGCAACACCCACATCGGGCCTGAGCCAGTTGTTAAGTCGGAGAAGTTCAGGTACCTTGGATCCATTATGCACGAGTCCGGAGGCATCGACTACGATGTCCACGCCCGGGTTAGCGCTGCTTGGGCCAAATGGCGGGAGGTCACTGGTGTGGTCTGCGATCGCAGAATACCGCCCAAACTCAAGGGGCTGATATACAAGAGCATGATCCGAGCAGTTCTTTTATACGGCAGCGAATGTGGCCAGCATTATCTCGGCACACTCAGGAGCTTCACGTAACGGAGATGAAGATGCTGAGGTGGATGTGTGGCGTACTCGGGCTGACCGCATACCGCAACACATTCATTCGAGGTAGTCTTGGGGTCCGTGACGTAGCGGATAAGCCACGTTTTGCGCCGGCCTAAGAACTACGTCGGAAGAAAATGCCTTGATATGTCTGTCCCTGGAGTAAGACCCCCCGGACGCCCAAGGAAGCGATGGCTGGACGTCGTGACGCACGACCTGAGAGCCAATGGACTTACCACTGAGGATGCTCAAGACCGTGCAAAGTGGAGTAGACTAAGTAGGAAAGCAGACCCTGGCAATAGGCCGGGATAATGCTAAGTGGAAGAAGATATATATATATATATATATATATATATATATATATATATATATATATATATATATATATATATATATATATATATATATATATATATATATATATATATATATATATATATATATATATATATATATATATATATATATAACACAAAAAATGATTTACTATATTTAAAAACTATCAATATACATATAATAATGTACATATTATACATAATATTATTTGTAAGTGTTTTACAATCAAATATACATACTAAATAATTTTAATATAAATTAATAAATTTATAAACATTATTGCCTTGTTTAATTAACAACTTTTTCATCCGTCGTTTGAATGACTTACCATAAACTAAACTTTTTCGGAGCTTATTATTTTACCATTGTTAGGAGAATAAAGAAAGTGATTACTGGTCATAAAGACACTGATAGAAATATTATAATATCTAAGGTAAGAATATTTAAAATAAAATCATAATAAAGTCAATAATATCTTATTACATATTAAAATTTCATATTACTGATCTTTACGCTGGCCGCAAACTGTACCGTAATTAATGTACAGTACGGCCAAGTTAGAAAAGTGGTGAAGGATTATCTAGAAAGTTAGCCATAGAACATGGGACTTGAAGTGGAAATGATTTCATGTCTTAAATGTGTAATATACTACCAATACTTATAATAAAAACAGAACTGATCGTTGTCGGTGCATAGAATATATTAAAAAAAAACTATAATTCCAAGCGTTAATAAATGTAATAGAATACAATAAAATCATTATTATTATAAAAACTTTTGTCTGTTTCTCTCAATGTCAAAATTGCAACAAAATGACTGTTTTATTTGGGATAGTTAGTTTGCAGTTTTTGCCACTTAAACTGCAAATTAACTTTCCCACGTTGACAAAGTTGCTGGCTCAAGTAGTAATCGACACACAACATTTAAAAAATACATACATACATAAATATAATTATTATATATATATATATATATATATATATATATATATATATATATATATATATATATATATATTATATATATATATATATATATATATATATATATATATATATATATATATATATATATATATATATATAATATATATATATATATATATATATATATATATATATATATATATATATATATATATAATTTATTATATATATTTTCCTTGGGAAGTATAGAGTTTTCTGAAATTTCCTTGGGAATAAAACAGTATTACTTAGTTTAGTTGAATGTGATCGATATGGGTTTACTTATGCGAAGATGCTGGCACAAAATCGTTAGATAAAAAACATCTGACATGATTAGAAGCATAGCTACGATATCAAGCATAGTGTGATATCTGCAAGAAAATTTCGGCTCACCGAAGCTAAACAATACTTAGTAGACAATAATACTGCTTAATTAAATATATATTGTATATATATTGTATTTCATAGCTAAATCGATTACAGCGCTAAAATAAACTCACCTAGAGCTAAAGTCCTAGTAAATTGACTTGGACGTGCAGGATGGAGAGAATAAGCACTAGCAAGTGACACATGTGTAAGTACATCTTTTATAAAAATCTTGAAAACAGTGCTTCTATTCTATGCGTTGTCAGTTCAACCGTGTTAGTTCCCATTTCGTTTGTCCAACATTTGTTTCCATTCCGCCATTTATGCGGGTCGTTACTAATGGTTAGGCTTGTTCGCATCGTTCACAGTAAAAAATGGCAGTTTTGTTTTTACTTAATAAATAGATAGTTTGTTATTTGTATTTATCTTACGCCCAAGAAGTGAGTATTCTCACTGTATAAACATCACCCATATATTATAGCTCTTAGTCACTATTAAGAATGTGTCGAGCATACAAATAATTTATATAACGTGGAAATATAAATATATACCATACGTATACATAATAAAAATCAATATCGAATGGCTTCATGCAGAGGAAACTTAGTGTTAAGACACTCTATTCCCCATTTATTGCCCAATTAAGGACATTCCGTTTTGAGTGGCGGAACTCAAGGTCGCGCTTTGTATTCTCCGACCAGAGCAAGGAATGCGTGGGAATTGAACCTATAACTCTAGTGTTTACAGTCAGACGTTGGGAGCCACGACGGCCTTGAAAATATTTTTTTGTAGGTATGTCAAGGAATTTTACTATCTATAGTGAGCTATAAGCTAAACTAATTATTAATCTTCTTTTTCCAAAAATAATGTTCAAGAATTGAATCCGTAACCGTAGCGTTGATAATCAGAACAAAGTCAAAAAAATTGAAAATGTGAAATAAAGTGTCTAATAAAGTAAAAATCTGAAAAAAAAAGAAGAATTACATACAACTTACAACAATTTTAAAAGATTCTAAAAGTAATCTCATCTCGCAATTACTAGGTTGAGCAGTTTTTGTTACAAGCTCGAGTCCGTCATAATGCGATTTACGCCGGCGGAAAGCTTTGTTGATTTTCTTAGAAGGAATATTGACATTTGTTCTTTATTGCCCACATTTAGGACTGAGCTTTGATCGTTTGTACGACTTTTATTTTGATATCGTGTGGGTTAACGTTGCATTTTATTATATGTTTAAATCATTTTATATACAGTTCCCTTTTTACGTATTTTTAAATAAGGTACTAGTTTTGTAAAAACGATAAAATAACAGAAAAAAAGTAACTAAGCGTTATAAGCTATGTACTCTAAAATAAAATTTTATCAGATACGAAAAAATAATGATTTGAGCCTCATGATTAATCATCACCCACAATCTATCATGCCTTGGTGATGTTTCAAGATAACAAATCCAACTCTCCTAATATTATTTTCACCTGACTAAGCTTAGAGAATCAAGTATTAAGACTGCTTTATTTATCTACTAACAGTACTTATAAAGTTTCATCTTATTTTATCTTATCTAAAAAGGGAAAGTGATAATGAACCCACCACCATGACGCTTACAGTCAAAAGCTGTCATAACCGTTGTTCGACAGCTCTTCTATGGAATTTAAATATGATATATTTTCTGATAATCGTAAAAGGGAGCCTCGCAAAACTAATTATTCAAAGTACACACAAAATACTAACAATATTATACTTGATGAGATATTTTATTCGGCATTAGCGTAATACGATTACGGAATTGTAGCGTCGCGACGTGCGACACGAGTTGCGTCGTTAGAGGCCTCGAAAGCCGCGAAATGTCACTTTTGAAATTCACTTAGACAAGAACCGTGTTTCGCATACGAAGAAACACGACCTTGTTAATATAAGTTTGTCTCTTATATATATATATATATTATATATATATAATATATATATATATATATATATATATATAGATATAGTATATAATATATATATATATATATATATATATATATATATATATATATATATATATATATATATTATATATATATATATATTTTGAGACTTACTACTCAGTAGATAATAAGAAAACACGGCGTTATTAAAAATTGTCAAAATATTAGTTGCTAATATTTTTTGACATCCTGTTTTGAGATACACAATTCAAGAAATGGGTTAAATAATTATTGAATATAACACACATGTATATTTATTTATTTATATAAAACTATTTAATATTTTTCATCTATTATAATACATATTACATGTTAAAATAATGAATTTTCTGATAAATCACACTTGTAACCTTCAATTTAATTTAGAGCTAAGAATTCAAAACGTGGTCTATATCGATGATTATTATAAAAAAAAATATTTCTCGACATTTTCTCATAAAGTAGAGAAGACAGAGAAATTAGTGTTAGGACACTCCGTTCTCCGTTTACACGTACGTATTAATTCATGAATCTTTGTCCCACCAGATAGCAGTACAAATATTGAAGTGTAGGTAATTGGATTGCTTAGATGGATGAATATAACGTAAACCTTTATCGTTATACAAATATATTATAACGCTTAAATTCAATAAAAATGACAGATGCAAAGTTCCCCTTAAAGCTATTTCGGTGTTGAAATAATAAAGTTTCAGCTTGGTAACTTGTTATGACATTTTTGGGTGTCAAAAGCCACATGTTGCGCGGGAAATTTGTTTAGTGTTCTAATATAACGAATAAAATTTTACACATGTGTTTGTATGTACGTTTGTAATAACACTATTTCCTTCTGTGAATAAAATAACTTAAATATTATTACTACGATTTAACGTATTTGACATATTTGTCTGAGTTTAAATATTGAGTAATATTTAGTATAAGTCGAACTTAAGAGCGATGTAAAATTATTTAATATATATTTTTTAGCTTTATACTATATTTTATATATACCAGAGTATGCAGAAAGAACCTAGAGTTAAGACACTCCGAGTTTGACGTTCGGCTTCACTGTTTTACCCGAGCCCTTGTTCGAGCGGGAAAATGATTTTGTTTCCCTATATGAGTTCGAATCAATATTAAACTAATTAACTAAATTACGGTAAGTTGTTTAACTATAGTTATCACAAACTCCATATACCCATGCATACGTACAATATATTAATTGGTAAATAATACACTTTAAGCGAAATACTGAATACATACACGTACGTCTTATATAATACTAGCTGTTGCCCGCGGCTTTGCTCGCGTGGAAGTTCATTATATGTATTTACAAATTAATTTCAAATAGATATTCTGTTAATTAAACACCATTAAACAAAGTAAACGTTCAATCCGTATTTCATTCATTATTAAGTAAAATTTCCAAAATTCCTAAAACACGTGTTTATCTATTTACGTCAATAATCGAAATACAAAACTTTGTTTGTTTTACATACATATGATCATCCCCTAGTTTGAGTGGAATTCTTTAAAATCCCGTCTTAGTTTTTTTTTTGTGAGTTTAATGCTGTTAGCCCTGTTGGCCTTGACAGCAACACCGGTTGGGGAGGGAAGCGGGTACTCGGTCCCTGAGAAGTAGCAAGTACTATCGTGTCTGCTTGTAATGGTCATCTAGGTCTAATAGAACGCTGCGCGGGCGTCTGCGCTTAGATTTGGCGTAAGGGGTGTAGTCACACGCCGATCGAGTAGAATAACTGCAGTGCTGCTGTGTGCCGTCGTTCGGATTTTATTGCGAGCTATATGCTCTACGAGGTGGTGGACAGCAAAGTTCCGCGGCTTATTAGGTTTGGGTATACCAATGACAATGGCCTCCTTCCACTCGTCCGGGAAGAAGTAAAATTTCAACAGTGAGTTGAATATCAACACTAATAAAGACACGAACTGGGCCGGAAGGTATTTTAATGTTCTGTTGGAAAGACGGTTAGGCCCCGGGGACTTCCTTCCTTTCCTTTTAGATTTTCGATGATGACTTTGACCTCGTCGACAGAGGTCGGGCGAAGTGGAAGTCGGGGGCATAGAGGCCCACTCTGCAACCGCGGAATCCACCTTTGTTAGGTGGTGCGGGTCAGAGGGCTGACTGCTTGAAGAGCATTGATCTTCTAAACTGCCTCCACCAATCCACCTTAAAAACTATCGACAAAGCCCAGAAAGCCTGGTGCGATTTCGAGCTTATTGTCCCAGGAATCACCACGGAGGAGGGAAAGTCATGTTTCACTCTTCTCCTCAAATTGAACAGCTTCCTACGATTTTCGTCAGTCGGTTAGGTAGTAAAACCAACATTATGACAAACTATCGGAAGATCCCTACCGTACCTAAACAACGAAGCGCTAGAGTACGTCGATGCATATATATATATACATATATATATATATATATATATATATATATATATATATATATATATATATATATATATATATATATATATATATATATATATATATATATATATATATATATATATATATATATATATATATATACATATATATATATATATATATATATATATATATATATATATATATATATATATATATATATATATATATATATATATATATACATATATATATATATATATATATACATATATATATATATATATATATATATATATATATATATATTATATATATATATATATATATATATATATATATATATATATATATATATATATATTTGGGTATACAATTATCAATACTTAAAGAAAAAAAAAGAACGCAGCGGGACTCAAACCCGCGCCTCATGGAAACCGTTCAAGCGCTCTGACCACTAAGCCATGCGTTCTTCCTCACGTTGCGTCGAAGTTCTTATATGCTTTATACAACTTATTACGTTGCACTTATTATATAAGCATCTCTGTGGGGAGATTTTTACAAATTTCCGTTACCCAAAGATTATTGCAAAGAACAATGATTTGGCAAGAGAGAATGCTATATTTATTAAATATTTTGACGATTTTTAAAGTGTTAATCCATACTAAGAATAGAAAAATGCAAGAAAACATATAAAAATTTACAACGCAGGGGGATTCGAACCCGCGCCTCATGGAAACCTCATGGAAACATGGAAATAAATGAAAATGAACGGCTTAACGAATGTGAAGGAAATTTACTAATTTACTGTAATATGACTTAAAAGCTAAAGAGTTTATGGTAGAAGTAGTTGATAGCACTGATCTCAGAAATTGATAAATATTTGCTAGCCTATAGCCTTTCCCATAGCCCATAGGCTATCAAAAATACTTTAATGTATTATTAAAGCGTCCGCTACCCATTGGAACAGAGTTGCGGTCAGCTATCACTGGCATATAGAAAGTGTCATGTGTCATACCCAACTCTAAGTAATTTCCATATGACAACAGGGACGAGGCTATAGGTAAAAACTAGCTAATATGTGACTGTTTTAAAATTAAATCTCATTTAAAATTTGTAACCACGTGGTTTAATTATTGATTGAAAAGTTTCAAAAATACTTCAGATGCTTAATTCTTATGCCTGTCTCACCATTCTCTCCCCCTCAAACGGGTAAAGCAGACGACAACGGCTAGTCTGTGCATAATGAAAAACCCTTTGTGTTTAACGCTAACTTACCCAAGATAATGGTAGGCGTGTCTCCCTCATTTTATATAAAACTAGGTCGTTCGTATGCCGTGACCTTAAACTCTGTCTTAGTTTGTCTCGGGAATTATATTTTTTGATTACAAAAAGTATAACAAAACTGTTATACTTTTTGATTGTATGGGATTTGTAAACAAATTGTAAATCAATGCTTACTTATACTTAAATTATATTCATTTTTATTTCTAAATGCGGCTTTGAGTTCTCTCACTCAACACGTAAAGGGTCGAAAATTGAGTGGAAAATTGGGAACAGTAACACTAACTCTAACTGTAATAGTAGGTTTCTACCGTCTGCTCAAGTCCCATGGCGTTATTTTTTTACGTGTCGAAATATTTTCTTGACTAAAATTTTTAAGGATTCTTTTAAATTTTCCATTAGTCAAAATAAAAAGCTTTAAGTAGCATAATAGACGCATTAAACTCAAAATAACCTAAGATCTAAATTACTAGATACAGGAATAAATAAAAAAAGATATTCTTTTTATAATTACATACCTAGTTATTTGACAGTAAAATATTTAACCAGGAAATTTATCAAAATTTGTATCCATATTGGCGTAGCGGCACATCATCTGACAATAAAAGAAAATTAGAAATTAGGTGAAAAGTGGGGAACTGATTGCCTTAAGACTGGGTTTCCTCTGCCTTTCTTGCATGGGGTACATGAAGCTGAAAAATATATAGCCCACTAGACGACCGCCAGCTGAGGTCCAAGTACTGCAGGCGAAACCTGTAGAAGAAGTGCTTGCTATTTGTCAGGGACAGAGAACCCTCTTTCTTCCCCACCCGGTGTAGCTATCAAGGCCGAAAGGCCTAACAAAATTAAGCTTATAACCGAAAATATATTAAATAAATATTGACATATTAAAGCAAGAAGAAATATTAGTTCTTTTTAAATAATGTCGATAATATATATTTTAAAGATTTTAACATATATTGTTGTTTATTACAATTTACTCACAACCGTATTAGACGAATACAAAAAGATACATATTATTCGTTATAAAGCTCTTTTACGACTTTCGTAGTTGAAAGGGCGTTTGATGGAAACCATAAAATGCCTAACACACAATAGGATTTCTTATGAAATAGGTTTAGATGTTATTAGGAAGGGACAATTTTTACAATTAAGGTGGTTTTTCATAAAATTTAAAAATGGAAAAATTGTTTTCATAAATTTCTATAAAAAAATGTTGATTCCATATTATTTATTTACGTTTACAGTTTGCGCAAAGTAGCATAATTATTTCTCAATATATAAAATAAAATACAAGCATTGATACAAGAATTTGACTGTAAACTCGATAGTTGTACTATCTCTTGAACTCATGGGTCCCACTCTGGTAAGACGGAAATTGGCGTTGAATTCCCCCACTCAATATATAATGTCTCAATACTTGTGGATCCTGTCTGCGGGATATACCGTGAAGCTTGTCTACGAGAACTTCTGGAAATCTATCGTCACCCCGAGTGGTATTCGAACTGAAACCGAGTTCAGTCATATAATATTGTGCCACTGCGCTATAACGATTTAGTAAATGAAATTAAGGTTTATTAAACGATATATCGACTTATATTATACTATAGGTATGGTGAGTATTATATTATATTATATTTACAAATACTTCATTGGATTTGAAATTTCTTGACGTGATTGGCTAAATGTATATAGAGACAGAAGGCTTAAGGCAAAATGGATTGAGGGTGACACTATAATAAGTCCTTTATGTTTGATAAAAGAAATATTTTATGTTAGTAATGTTATTTTTTATACAAATGTTATGTGGAAAATAAATTTTATTCGTGTTATACTTTAGTGGATTTTTTAAAGTAAGTTTTTTTTAGATTTAATGAACAAATGTGTTAATATGTAACTATTGATTTATCATACTATTTATATTTATTAATTATTATAATTTATACTATTACCTGTAAACATTTCATTAGCTTTATCTATTACCAATACATATATAGCTATCTATGTATGTATGTTCTCTCTTATGTAATAAGTAAAACAACTTAAATCAATTTTTTTAAATGGCAACTAATAAAAAATTTGTAAAGAATATATAACTAGTTTGACATAGCTAGTAGTTAAGTTCAACTGGCATGCTTCAGCGGCATCAAAGAGGCGCGGGTTCAAGTCCCACTACTTCATTTTTTTATATCTTTCCTATATATATTTATAAATTTTTGGATGATATTTTGTAGTCCTAGAACATTTAGAGAATATTATCATAATTTTTATCGCATTTACATTCAACGAATTTAATGCGAATAGACTATTAATATTTTTAAAGCGTTTTTCTTATATTTACTATTATGATATATAATTTATATTTTTTGTGTTATTAAATTATTATAGCTATATATTTTATATCCTTTTATGTATGTTCTGTTATATGTACATATAACGTAAAGGATTTAAAAAAAAACTAATCAAAAAGAAAGTGTCTTTATATTATATTTGGTTTTCACTTAAAACCTTGGCAACCACATTTAATCAGATAACGAACGAAAACCGATTCGTAACTCTAGAATGTATGGAAAACATGCTCGTCAATTTAAACTAGAAATGAATCTTATCTACTTGTATTAAAATTGAAATTTCTACAGCATTCAATATAAGATTAAGCGATAAGCTTAACGTCTTAGATAGTAAAAAAGGTGGATAGGTGACAAAAAGCGCGTTGGAGCTTTTATAAAAGCTACATTTTTATTTATTATATGTTTAAATCAAGTGCTCTATAGAAACATGCATTTAGTGATTTCATTAATAATTTGAATTAAATATAATATATTATGCATATTCATGGATATATGTTTTATTAAAATCTATATATATTTTTTTAGATTAACGCTGTATCCCGCACATAACAGGGTAGGCAGAGGGAACCGTAGGTAGAAGAAACCTAGTATTAAGACACTCCGTTTCCCACATTCCACCTTGGTTTGGTTGGTTGACTTCAAATCCCACAAATTATAACTTTTATATATATTCTTAAAAGTATTTTTTCTTTTCTTAGTGTGGAATAGCACATTGCAATTGAAAGTATTAAAAATAATAAGCTCCGTAGTATCTTTAGCAGTCACTCCCTCTTTGTCCAATGTTTGCAACATATTTTAAATAAAGACATTTAAAAACGACAAAATAGAATAGCTTCTCGCTACGACAAGAATCATCTCATTTGGATAAGTGTCTCTCTCAACGTTTAGGCCTAATTCGTTTGATGCAAAACACTTGAATTTTTATTAATCTACTTGCTTTGTAATTTATTTCTATTGGCTCTAAAGGATTTTCTTTTTTTCGTGTCAATATTCTCTTCAGAGACCCAATCTTAGCAGCTATTTGATTTTGATCTTGCCAGTTAACAAAATAACAATATATTTTTTAACTGTATTTTATATTTATTTGGATAACACTTGTCTATTCAAAGACTGACGCCATTATAAATTTAAAAAAATACAACTTAAAGAAGTTTGCCATCATAAATTTGACATACAAACATTTTATATCTATATATAAAATAATTAAGGTTAAGTTTTAGTTTCGTAAACTTTGTTTTAGTAGAAATTACCTTATATATTAAATAATTTTAACTTAAAAACATTAAATAAAAATAAAAATTATTTTATATATGTAAGATATTGATTGCTAAATTTTTACTGCTACTCTTCTAACGTGTTAACAGCTTCCCATATTACATTAAACTTGATTATAATTACAAACATAAATTAGTATGTGGTCACATTAGATTTATGATAGTAAATAATATTAAATATTTGTACATCCGCAATAAAATGAGCGCTTTTTTTCATATAAACAAAAAAAATATGGTATGTAAATAAATATGCATAGGTAAATCAAGGTCATTTTACAGATGACTTTGATTATAGCTTTAAAAATGTATTAGTAAATGTATTAACATTTTTAGTCCAAACAGAAAAAATTTTAATTGTTTTGAAGAAATTGATTTCGATGTTCTTTAAGTTTAAATTTTATCCGCCATTTATTACGATAACGTAGTAATATTTATAATTTTTTTATCATTAAGTAGCCTAATTGAGATACCTCAGTTTTTGCCTTTTTACTTGCACTATACTGGTATATACTATATTGGTTTATGTTAATATGATAACGCTTTCGTCATTATCTTTAAGTTTTCTTTTTAGAAATCATTCAGAAAGTAATAAAGTATAAGCGAAAATTGTAAAAGCTGTAATTACACAAACAACATGAATCATTTTGGATGTCCAGTGTGAAGCGCCCGTAAACTTTTCTACCGGCAGCATTAGTCCGATCTAAATGAAAATTTCAATTAAAAAACGACACATAAACCTGAAATTTCGTAAAGATTAATATGACTTAACTTTGTACTGTGGTACAAAGAAAATTAAAAAAACTTATGGTATTATATTAACAACGTTATACCTACCCAAGGTTTCTATCAAATTTCATTTATGTACGGATTGTGTTACTGGACTCATTTGACCTTCAAATCTAACTTAACTGGCCTAAATTTGTTCTATATATTTTAAATATATAGAATTTAACATATATAGTAGCTACTTAGAGTGTCAATTGATATCAATAATATCTAATCACTTATAGCACATGATAACGTTAATTAGAATATGCGTTGCTAATGCCGTTGAAGTACTGATTACTTTGAATATTAACGAGATTGTGTTTCAAATGTTACGATATAATCTGTTGGCTTAATGTCTTAACATGAATTTTCTATGATTTGGAGATGATTGTGGTTTCAACATCAAAATCTTGGGATTACTCGCTTTTACAAAATTCAATTTACGGTGTATCGAATAATAATATCGATTTTATGATGTTTTATGAATATTGTATACAAGCTTTAATGTGAGGCGTTGCCTGCATGATCAAATTAAAATAATTAAGAGTTCATCCATTTTCAAAGAGTTGAAGTAGCTCTGACCAGGCACTGTGGGTACGAAGCCTTAGATTCGAATCTATATGCTCATTAACGCGATATAAAATACACGCGCAATATAAAATTCACAACAAAGGTATAAAAAATATCTAAAAACGTAGAAAAATTAAATCTCGAATCCTGTACTTTATGGAAGATAAAGAAAAATTACGATAATGAATGGTTTAATGAGCTAGAGTTCTTGGAATTCCAAAACACGCGGGTAAATAAATTGTATACCTTTATAAATATTATATTATATATTAATATTTATAATATTTTAATTTAGCCTTATATTAATTCTCCAATTCCAAAGCATTAGTTATACTTAGATACCCAAAAATATAGTTGGAATTTTTCCCCAAGAACCAATGCTGGCTGGCTAGCAATATTATTTTTAGTAAAATTTTAAATTAAATAAATAAAAGCGATATACTTATTTTTATAGGAAATTAGCACTTATACTTTAGCGTGTTATACTTCCACGTTTAAGTAAATAGGTTAATGCAACCAATAAACACATGTATATTGAATTTCAACGATGAACGAAAATGACCTATAAAAGCAGCGTGTTGTTGAACCATAAATTTAAGCGTTATTCGGTCAAATTTACGAGCCGGCGTCGTTTAGGAGTTATTAAGCGCTTAGAATGCTAATATATGTTTATCGAATGAGGCTGAAATTCGCTAACGCTTCCTAGAAGCTGTAGAGGGTTGGGCTTAAGGATTACTTAGAATATAATATCTAATTTTTGTTTATTTTTATATTTATAGTTTTTTAATAAATATATGAAATATATTTTTATATTTTTATACACTTACTTGTTGGTGTATTTACACTAGATTCAAGTCCGCCCCTATAAATTGTAGCTATAAAACAAAAACAAAAAATCATATACAAGATAACTGTCTAAAACAATTTATTTGTTAGACAATATTGAACTACACAAATGGATCTTTAATAAAATTCAGTTTTCTTAAGAATCTCAATAGCACAATAGCGTTCTTCGGTCGGACGTATATAAAAGTTAATAGGCGGAAAATTTTATAGCTGTTAAGAGGCCAATATAAAAGTGGGGACATCTGGTTTCAACCCTTTTATCGCTGGTCTGCTTTTTATAATTTTTATGTTATGATTTTTATTTAAATTATATTTCAACTAAAAAAATTACAATATTAAAAGTTTATTTTTATGGCCGTTTGCTATAAGTTATTAAGCTGCCATGACGAGACAGTTGTGATAGTTTTAACAAGACAAAGTTCAGTTCTGTCACTCAACACAAAATATATCGAAAATTGAGCGGGAAGTGAGAAAACGACGTTTTTTTACGTGTGAAATGATGAATCTTCACACGTAACAAAAGTTAACAAGCTAAAAAAAATTGAATAACTAAACTTAAAATAGCTTCTGATTTTGCATCAAAACAATCATAAAACACCAGTTCTAAAATATTACGGCCATTTCTCATAAATCGATAAGTAATATTGTGTAATATGAAATTTATTTTTTAATAATATCATATATTTTATATTCCTTTTTTATGTCCTTTTTAATCAAATTTCAATTACTTTTGATATTTTATACTATCAGACTAGTTACATAGTGTTGATAGCCAGTGGAGTATGTCAGACACTCCAAAGGTTATCGCGCTGTAATAAGCACCATAGTAAATCTATATCACCGAAGCTTTCGCCATTTATGTTATACATGAATATTATCTTACAAGAGCGAAGAGTCCATACAAAACGATTTCCATCGGGTTACCTTTTGTGAATCTTAATAAATAAATTTATACATCGAAAATAAAAAATAATAATTTACAGGCAAAAATCACACTATTGATCAATTTTATATCATGCAAAAGAATATTATTGAGTAAAAAACTTTGTAAACTTAGCCTCATTTTAATATTATCCTAATATTTTTTTATGATTTTATTCGGCTTACCTTTATAAAAATTACACGCTTCGCTGCTATCATCCTGTTATAAAAATATCGATCAAGTGCGAGCAGTACTCGTACATCGATGGTTCCGTACCTATTTTATAATTGTAGATATTCCGCTGACGAAATATTTATGTTTTTATATTTTAAATATTTGTTGCTACAGCGGCAAGCGCAATACATAATTTGTGAAAATTTCAGCTTTATAGTCATAACGGTGTATGAAATACAGCCTTGTGACAGATAGACAGACGAACAAACAAACAGCGGAGACATAGTACTAGGGTTTCGTATTTTACCTTTTAGATATGGCACCCTAAAAAATTAGATATGTGTGATTGAATGTTCATATATAAAACAATTCCAATGTTTTATAATTTCAATCAATATAATTTATTCATTATATAATTTAAATATTTTTTATTATCATATAATTTCAATTTTTAATAATTGTAAAACGGGGTAAAATTAGGTGAAGAGTCAACTAATTCTAAGTTTGCCCACGCACATTTACAGGTTGAGATAGAAGGTGTCTCGACGACACACGACACTTGAAATCCAATTGAATTTAGACACTATTTACATGGAATTGCGTTAAAAATAATAGTAAATAAATAATTAGAAATTAATTTATTTGCTTTCCACGTATATATATATATATATATATATATATATATATATATATATATATATATATATATATATATATATATATATATATATATATACGTGGAAAGCAAATAAATTAATTTCTAATTATTTATTTACTATTATTTTTAACTCAATTCAATGTAAATAGTGTCTAAATTCAATTGGATTTCAAGTGTCGTGTGTCGTCGAGACACCTTCTATCTCAACCCGTAAATGTGCATGGGCAAACTTAGAATTAGTTGACTCTTCACCTAATTTTACCCCGTTTTACAATTACTAAAAATTGAAATTGTATGATAATAAAAAATATTTAAATTATATAATGAATAAATTATATTGATTGAAATTATAAACATTGGAATTGTTTTATATATGAACATTCAATCACACATATCTAATTTTTTAGGGTGCCATATCTAAAAGGTAAAATACGAAACCCTAGTACTATGTCTCCGCTGTTTGTTTGTTCGTCTGTCTATCTGTCACAAGGCTGTATTTCATACACCGTTATGACTATAAAGCTGAAATTTTCACAAATTATGTATTGCGCTTGCCGCTGTAGCAACAAATATTTAAAATATAAAAACATAAATATTTCGTCAGCGGAATATCTACAATTATAAAATAGGTACGGAACCATCGATGTACGAGTACTGCTCGCACTTGATCGATATTTTTATAACAGGATGATAGCAGCGAAGCGTGTAATTTTTATAAAGGTAAGCCGCAGTCGAATAAAATCATTAAAAAAATATTAGGATAATATTAAAATGAAGCTAAGTTTACAAAGTTTTTTTACTCAATAATATTCTTTTGCATGATATAAAATTGATCAATAGTGTGTTTTTTGCCTGTAAATTTTTATTTTTTATTTTCGATGTATAAATTTATTTATTAAGATTCACAAAAGGTAACCCGGATGGAATCCAATTGAATTAGACACTATTTAATGGAATTGCCGTTAAAAATAATAGTAAATAAATAATTAGAAATTAATGTATTTGCTTTCCAGATATATATCTATATATATAATATATATATATAATATAATATATATATCTATATATAATATATATATATATATATATAATATATATATATATGTAGATATATATATAAAGTCTAAAACTAATAATATTTTTCATCCTGCATATAGGCACTGCAGATACAAGGGAACCTTGTGTTTAAACACTCGTACCTCAAATTCCGATTAACTTCATGTCGGGGATGGAATTTTACGCCGATTTTTCCATTGATAATATTGACACTTAAAAAAAATAAACAATGTTGTTAATAAATTAACCTTTATCATAATACCTAATGTCCTCTAACCCTATGTCCTAAAACCCTAAACTTGTGAGGTGTTTACACTTTATCTTGGCGTTTCCTGAAGCGTTATGTGTCTAAGTAACTTTAAATGTTTGAATGTGAAATTTACTAATTTATGCTTATCTATATACAATATACCTATAGGATAGTCAAAAGACTAAAAAATACTAAAAATGCTTCAAACTGGTGAAGGTAAGTTTAAAATATGGTAATTACTTTTAATATTATAGAAATTCATAACAGTTGACAATTTTACAAGGTCGTACAAATTGATCAAGAAATTAATTTATAGTTATTAATCTTGGGATTTGGGATTTGAACCTGTTATCGTCAAATCAATTTTGATAGCTTAAATATTTTTTTAATTCGTTTTAACTGAATTTAAATACTGAATATATGATGTAAATATGAAATTACTATATAAGTAATAATAAGTATAATTTATACACAAATAAAACACCATGTGTATGAAAGAAACATTTTTATTTCACATTTTTTTTTCTAATAGTGCACCCACAATGACACTTTCCATACGGTAAGATCTATAGAAACGAATGCGAGCGTGTAACACATATAGCTTGACTTGTCCTAATATCCAGATTTAAAACGTTATTACTAAAAGAAGGCCGTGATTTAGGCGATACATAGAAGATAGAATTGTACATTTAATTTACATTTACATAGTCCTATATAACATTATATAATATAAATTTTTCGTTATTTTAGTTTAATGGTAACCCTTAAATGCGTGATAGTTTTGTTTTATTTGTATATTTTTTGTAACAGTACCTACAAAAAATACACCAATTTTGACAAGTTATGTCATAGATTATCAATTTTAAATAATTTTGCGCATTTAAGAATTATAAGGATATGCACCTGCTAACAATACACGCAAAGTAAAAGTTTCATATATTGTTTTTCTTGAAATGACATTTTATTCTAATAAATCTGTGTTTTAGAAATATTTTAATGATTCTGATATATATTTATTTAAAATTTTATACCTGAAAGTTAATTTTGTTCCCCTTATTTCATAAAAATGTCCAAGTGAATAAATTTACTTATACAATATTGTTGACATGGCGAGGAAAATGTACCAATTTTTTTTAATGACAATAATTCTATATAATATTAGAAATAATCACTAGAAGATTTACAGTTTTATTTTTTATATTTAACAGCATTTTATTTTAAAGCTAATGGGCTCTCTGAGTTACATGAGATATACTATGTTTATTTATATAATAATATCTTTGCCTTAGCTTTAAAAAACTAAATAAAATACTCTTATATTTAACGTGAATAAGAATTTCATATATTAAAGATACTAGTCGCTACTATTTAATGATAACTATACTATTTAATGATAACTATAATTTTATGGCTACTAAAAATTTTCTTCAGCCCGTTTAAGACAAATTAAATTTTAAAAAAATAAAAAAGACAAATTATGAAGAAATTTATTTGAAATACATTTTCAAATTGTTAAATTAAGAAGACAATTTTTAATCATATTTTTCTAAAACATATATCATATACATTTATAACAAAGTAATATAATAGTATAAAAGGAAGGGTTTCTTTTTAATTTTTTTGTAAATCTGTAAATTAGACTATCACTCAGTACGATAGGGTTTGACTGTAAGCACAGTAGTTGTGGGTTCGATTTCCCCTCGGAATAATTAACTATTTGCGTATGCCCGCTCTCATAGACAAAGCGCGGAGTTAACTCCCGCCAATCAACTGGCAATAACTTGAAATCTGGCGGATAGTGAGGAAAGGAGACCCGTCTATTTTTAGGGTACGTCGTGAATTTAGAAATTAATCAATTTTTTTACGAAAATTATAGTGTTTATTGTCTATCTATACATCAAACTAACCATTTTATTCATATGTGACTAGATTCGCTAACAATCTACGCGATATGTGACGACAATATTAAAGCAATTAAATATAGTGTTCTTTAAGAAACAAAGTTAACTACACTACTAAATTTCAAAATCGTTGTTTAACAATAACAATATGGTTTGGATATTTTTTTATAACAATGATTTATATATTATGTAAGACTTACTTTAGATTATTTCCTCCTGTTACAATCTCGATCCAAGCATCGATAAAGCAAATTATTTGCTTAAAAAGTTCTGTAAATGTACATATAATATATTGGAGATCTAACACCCATACATATAATAAATCGATATCTTCTAAAATCGCTTGAAACATTTACAGATAGAATCGAGAAGATGTCAATATTACAATAGTTACAACATTCAGGTAGCAGCCGACTCGTTATTTCGAGACTTAACTAATTTAAATTATTTAATATTTAACCTGCTTTATATATAAATTATTATTTAATATTTCTAAGTCAAGACTTTCCATATACAATTTATGGTGGTAAGCTTTAAACTACTTTAGAACTTACGCTTTTTCTTTATAACAATATATACGTCATTAATCTACTAAATATAAATAAGATTCTCCTTCCACTAAACGGAAACGAAAGCTCTTCATATTTGTTCATACAAATCAATTGAGCTTTCATCTTAATTTAGTGGAAAGAATGCGCTACAAGCGAATTTATATACAAAATCTTAAAGTAGTCAACCTAAAGATTTGAAACAAACTATAATTATAATATTAAATTCTACACCTAAATTAAAGCGTGTTCGTAGCTAAGTACTAATATCATACAACGCCGGCAACGTATAACCGGTAATAAGTCGTAATTATCCCAGATTCATTATTTACATTTCCTTATGTGTAAAGCTTTAAATGGAATTTATATGTTTTATATCTAATATAAATATAATTACTAACAATTTTCGTAAGAACTAGACGTTTTCTCTTATATCTCATTGTGGTGATTAATATCTAGAAGTAAATATATTAAGAAACATATTATTATAGTCATATGTTATTTTTTTTTTAATAAATAGGAATGACACAAATAAAATGAGGTTATAATTATTCTAAATTACGAATTTATTACTTAAAGTTTATTAAATAATATCATATAAATTTAAACAATATTATTTTAAATATAAACAAAAAAAATATAAAATTTAGTTCTAAATGTAAAATAGAACTCCCCAGTAAGCGGCGTAGATATCAAAGTGCAGCGTTGAACTCCGTCCAAGCAACACGATAATATCTACAATAATTGTCTACATGATGTCTACAATAATTGTCGTAGAACTCGATTTTTCTTGATTGCAAATCGTATATTGAACAATGATTTGAACTTGAAACCTATGTTACAATTAAATCTAGTAATATCTTAAAATTTCAGGAACTATTCCGCTAGGGCAGTAACTATAAATACAGAAAATTATAAACTTTAAAACTTTTATAAGAAACTGTATAGCCGTTTAAAATAATTAAAATATTTAATGTATTAAACTTATTCCATGTTCTTTTTCAGATTATTATTAATATTTCTATATTATATGTATAAGCTTATTATTTTAATGAATATATTGTTACATTACATACGATGTGATCTTATTGAGAATTTAAATGTTAAAGCGTTTGGGGGACTTTAACTTATGTATATAGTTCATACATTATGTACATAGTATATACGAGTACGTGCACACTAAAACTACTATTGAAGTGACAACTATTTATTTTTTACTAAAATCACCTAGTTCTTTAATAAATGTACACAATCTTTTGAAATGAATACGACAATTTATCTAAGAAACGTAAATACCTACATATATGAGATGTAGCAAAGCCAAATATGAAGTGTAATATTATTGGGTTGCATTCGCTACGCGGTTCTCAAGTAATTAATCAGAAATACTATGCTGAATGTTAAAATTAAACGACCCTTAAGAGATTACCATAAAGACATCAACGGGAATACACGAAAACGATTGGCATAATAAAAAAAATCGTTTCAAAGGAACAAAAATAATTGGTTTTAAATGGAAAAGCTTTATGAACAAAGTTCTTGTATAAGCTGAGCTTCTGTCGGATTATCATTTTGGTATGTTTTTAATTTATTTTTTTATCACTGCAAATTCGTGTGCCTCTGAGACGTATCTTGATTAGCCTACAAGACATATATATTATCACTATATCTTATTTAATTATACAATATTATTATATCATAGAACATTACGATTCTTTAATATAGCACAAAATTACTATGAGATCATTTTAAATTATTTTAGAATTATATATATTTTAAAACTAGTTTCAGTTATTTACAAACCTTCCCATACAACATTCACTGGACTATGTTTGTTCCTCGCATTCCACTTCAGCAGTCTTTCCTTTTCCGATGCCAAATTCTTTAAGGGCGTCCTCTATGTGCTTGACCTGAGCACAAAATGTACAAAACTTAATATTGAAAGTTAATTATTTTGTTATTTTTATAATTGTATAACTTATACACGTGTTTTGTTTATATAATAACTTAATAAAATATTATATCTATTTTATATAAGTTATAATAAAAGCTGTCAAAAGTTTTATTTTTGAAACTTGTAGTTGTAATGCCCCTCTAGTGTTTACTGTTAGTTAGTTATTTCATTTTACATTAGAATACTTTTATGTATCGGAAATATTTAAGAAAAACTAAATATCTTAAAAAAATATATTTTTACCACATTTCTAAATAGTAAAAGTATGAGCTTAAATATAAAGCTTAAATTTGACACGACAATTAAGTTAATAGCGCCGCCACTGAAAGTTACCCCACGCCAGTTAAGTAACTAACAAAAAAACTCCGAATATTCAATTTTTTTCATCAAAATGTACCATGTTAATAAACAACTAGTTTTAATAAATATTTTGTAAAGTATACTCTTTACACACATGTTTATAACAGAGCTAACCGCAATTTGCTAATGAATGTAACCGTAATAACTACAGGCCAACCCACGTCATGGTCCAAATGAATGAGTCACCTGCGTAAGGGTTACAGGATGTTCTAGTTGCGTGTATAAACTTCTACTGAACATAATATACTAGATACAAATATTACTTTTAGCTTCATGCTGTATCTCGTATATAGCTGGATAGGCAGAGGTTGCCTAGTTAACACACTCCGTTCCCCAAGCACTACCCATTTTGCGAGCACATTAAGTGTTGACTGGCGGAACACGGAAGTCATGCTTTTTTACCAGAGCCAAGAAATAAAATTTCAACGAAATTTATTTTCTCGAGTAGGAATTGAACAGACACTTGCTTACATATTTATATATTTATAATGTAAGTTTGATTAGTCACTCAGTTGGAAATTAGGACAAAGGTATTTATTTATGTATACCAAAAAAACAAATTATCAATGCAAGTACTTATGGGTTTTTATTATACGCTTTCAGTGACTTATTTTCGTTCTAATATCCGTATATAATTTTTTTCAAATATTCGCTACCCTAAAATTATTCTAAGAAAGATCGTATGGCAAGAGAGATTTTTTATATTAAATATTTTAACAAATATCATATCACGCTATAGATAGAAATACTTTGGAAAACGTTTCGAAATGAATGCAGCGGGACTCGAACTCGTAACTATCAGACGGTTTCCGTTATTAAAAATTGAATCTATACTTCAAAAATCAAACATTTATATGTAAATTAATTTATATTTAATTTAACGATAAGTCAGAGAATGCTATGAAAAAAGCATGATTTTTAAATATATTAGCTACAATTTCTAGACAGTAATCGAATTAGCACCTTCGTCCAGTGTCAAGTCAACAGAGCAATCGTAGTCATTGAACATTATAAATTAATAATCTAACGCTATTTGTTAATGAAGGTTACCGGACCAACCCATGTCATAGTGCGGCATATAAATGACTCACCCGCTACAATGTGAATACGATTATGAAAATTATAACCCTATTTAAATATATATTAGTTTCTATATCACTATATTAATATAATATTTGCGATTTGTTTAGTATCTTTAAGTTTATATATTAATGTGTACATAGTTATGTTCCTAGTATTATTGTTTCACATTTGTTTTTCAATTAACGTAACTAACTTGTATTGTTGTAGTAAAAAAACTAATTTTTGAAATAGTACAAGCCCAAAAAATACATTATCTTTAGTCTAGGTAAGTTTAAAAGATGACGTGGCTCTGCTTAGTTGGTTAGTTCTATTATTTTTTTTCCGTTTAAAATTCAAATACTTATATTATAACTTCACGTTTCTTCCGGCATACAGCAGGACAGATATATATATATACTTAGCAAATTACACAAAAAAAACAACAAATAAAATCAAATACTCACTTGTGAAGCATCCGGATCAGTGCCAGGATGCGAGTACTTGTGAAGGAAGTAGCACGTCCCAGGTATGTCCTTAGGAAAGGAGTTGGGGAGACACGACCTGTCGCGCGGCTCCATTTCAAAACCAGGAAACTTTATTAGCCAGCTGCGTAAAAAATTATACCTGTTATTCTAACTTCACTCGAGAGTGTACGGTGAAAAAAGTTTCGGGACAATCTTGTTGACTTGTATTTTTTGTTGAGATTGCATTCAAAAAATGACGTCGATTATAAATAATGAAAGAAAATAATAGAAGAGACAGATACTAAGTGAATATATTTATTTTTTCTTTAAATATACTTTTGTATTAACTTTAAATTTTCTATTAAGCAATTTTGAGTTTTTATCTGGAATTACTGTATGCAATCTTGATTTTGTGATATATATATGTATTTTTTTTTTCTTTCCTATAATACAATTATTGTTTTTTACAATAACCGCAACTATCTGAAATATAGTAAAATCTAAAAACAAATTGTTTAAAATTTTATATACATATGTACTATTATATACATTTCTTTTTGAACTGGACCACGATATATTTATTTACTTCTATTTGGCAGCTGAATATTTGGCAATGCGGTCGTAATGAATTAGACGAGCTATCTGCCAAAGCGGTATCTCTACTACTTTCAGAAATAAGGCGAGTTACAGAGGTTTCAAATTTCTAAAATAAGCTAAAATTTTACGTCTTGTTGAGTTTTTTTAATTAGGTAACATAGGGAACGCATTGAACTTAGATATGACATTATTTCAGGCCGCGGAAAAGAAAATACTTTAAATTCTAATTCTTCGAATATATCTTTATCATAATCCGGCGATACCACAAAAAAATAATTAATAAAGTAATATAAATATATATCATATAAATATATAAAACACATTACCGACTGTTATAATGATTAAATTAACGTAATAAAAATGTTATTATAAATACAATATATTAATAATATATAGTTGAAAATCTCAAGAATGACTTGGTCGTATTGAATTAAATTATTTTTGAGGGTAGTAGATATTTATCGAAGAAGGTTAGGTTTTAATTATAATATTAGTGATATATATATCTATAATATCTATATATATATATATATATATACTATACTATATAATATTATATAGGATATATATAATTATCTATATATATATATATATATCTATATTATAAGTCTATATATATACTATTGTCATGTAATATACATATAAACCTTTAAAACTCTTACGTAACCGTATTAAATAACGTCTTTGTAGATATCGTCTATTTGTTTACATTACATACAACTTTATTATAGGAAATGGTCAATCTATCGCACAATAAGATTAAACGGCCCATAGGTTTATATGAAAATCGACGATGCGCACTAATTGAGTATCGAAACGGATTAAGCCCGCATTCAATACAAAACAAACGTCTATTGATATAGTTATTTACATGTGGTATGTATGCACATGTATGTTGGCGTAAAGGCTTTGACTGGGATAGTTTCTAAGATAGCTTATGAATTACTACTACTAGTAGCTATAGCCTAAATTTTCATTTGCGTGGATTATATATAGGAAAACTTAAAATCGTGCCTTTTTCCCGTTCCTGTAGGAATTTCGGTGAATCGTCTCTTATTGCTCTCCAAGGACCCTTCAAGCCAAATTTCAGATTGCGCCTAATTTTTGTTGTGCGTTGTCTGTCAGTTGTTGAGATTTAAGAGAGTTTTATTTATATAAGTAGATCAAATTTTAGCCACACGTATACAAAAGAAGTTCTTATCAAAACCCTTCAGGATTTTAGAACGTATCAAACTTAATACTTGATCTTATCAGAGGGGGAAAATATTTCAAGTGTAACTATTTTTTTAAGTGGTGATCAAACCCACATTTAAAGCCAGTCTTTTGAAATAGAGCCTGCGTCAAGACGGCGTGTTTAAATTAATCGAAATTCATTTGCCACTAATAAATTTGGCACAGCAGCAGTGTAGTTTTTTGTTATACTATAAGAAATGCCTCTATCACAAAAGCTACTAATATTTTTTTCAACATTAATTGATTGATTAGTAAGCATGAAATAAAAACAGCTAAAGTTTCAGTATTATTTCATGTAGTACCTAATCTATGTACTTATATATTAACAAAATAGACAAAAATAGTCAATTATCTTATGCCAAAAAATATAATATTATTTAATTTTCTTAAGAATATATTTTTACTAGTTGCCAAGGCTAAGGACCTATATAATATATTTATAAAGTGCAGACGCATATACTAGCTTTTCTAGCTTCTTTCGACGCTTTTATATAAAGTGTTCCAGGCCTTCAATCTTCAAATATAAATCATATCATCACCAGACGCCTATTTTTAATATTATCAAAAAACACAATTATCAAAAACCTTAAGAAAAATCATATTAAATCCTTAGATTAGCTTAAAACCCAAACTTACTTATAAGTGGTTGGACTAACGTTGATCTTCAAAGGCTCTGATCCGGATTCAAACTTGTTAGCGAGGGTGACATTGTGGCCGAAGAGACAGTACTTAAGCATAGTTTTGCCGACCACACCAGCTAGTACTGTGCCCGTATGGAGGCCTATACGCATCTGTTTATAGAAATAATTCGTTAGTTAAGTTAATTTATTTTGCTATTCAATATGTGTTGAGGGCCGTCGTGTCCCACTGCGTCACAGCATGGCTAGTTTATCAGTATAATAATTTATAAAAGTGCATAGCTTATAATATTTAATGTGCAAGTATTTGATGCCGCTAATTTTCATGCCCAGTGAAATGTATATTTTGCCATAAAGTTTATATTAGTATATATAATCAATTTTGTGTTTTAATTATGTATCCATTTCTAGTAAAATCATTTTATATATATTACAAATTAAACTCGAAAAAAGCTCAGTAAGTCATAAAAGAAGGAAGTTTAAATTTAAATAGATTATACGTAATAAATAATAAAATTATTGGAAATATTCAATATTCATGTTCCTAGTATTAGACGAACTTCAAAAATAATTCTAATACATATTTATACCTTTATAGGATTCCCTTCATGAGTAAGATGCTGGGCACAAGTCTCCACCATGCGTAGCGCCATCCATGCTATTTGCGGCGCATGCGTGTCTATTTTACGATGTAAGCCGCTTGCAACGCAGTATGCATCACCGATTGTTTCAACCTACAAGGAAATCAAGAGCGTCAGCATCATCAACCTTATCCGACTACACCTGGAAATAGGCCTATCCAAATCAAGAAAATCTTTAAATCCTTAAATGTCACATTACGCTTAAAATATTCATGGAGATATGTTTATAGTCATTTTAATATGTTGTTAAAAGCTTTTCACACACGAAAGAATAAAAATATTTTATAAATGTATAAACATCTAAAATATCTGGTCAAGCCGGATTTGAGTTGCAGAAATGTCAACAACAAAATAAGTTGTAACGAGGATAAAGAATATTTGACATAGTTCGTTAATCACGTATGGCTTAGTTGGCTAGAGCGCTTGAACGTTTCCAAGTGACGCGGGTTCTATTCTCTCTTCATTCAATTTGGTAGGTTTTTAAATATTTTTATATTTATTATAATTAACGGCTATAAATAACATCATTCGTATCCAGGCTATTTTATATATTCTTAGGTGAAATTTGGGCACACAACTCTAACTATTCACTATGTAACAGCTATTTTATAATTGTAGACATACATGTATAAAAAATTTTCTATATGTCATATATACGTCAATACATTCCATATATGTAATGTTCTCAGATTAAAAGAGAACATGACGTGTTCACTGGCACGGATGTGAAAGTAATCAATCACTATATTGCAATTTGTAACAAGTAGATATTATCGTAAGAGATTGTCTTGTTATTTTTTCTTAACTCTACAGTGTTTTTGTTTTTTATATGATCGACTTCAACAAGATGTTCTTCTAAAAATTACAAAATATGTTTTTTTAACGAGTCGCAGCCAACAATTTCATTCGCGTTGAATGCCAAAATATAAAATTGATATATATAAAATTGATCGTTGATAAAATATAAAATCTTATTTTTTTGTTCCTGTTGGAATTTTGGGAAATCATACAAAGATCTCCAATGGCGCAAGATACAAAATTACTGCTGCTTGTCGATTGCTTGTAGAAGAAGAATAAACGTTAGTAGTTTTAACGTGTGTAACCCATAACCAATTTTGTACCTGTGGCCAGAGCTACCTCGATCATATGTCATACATAATATTTTGTACTATTTGACCATGAGAGCGAAATCGCAGATAAAACCTAGTTATCCTTAAAATAATACTTACTTAACAAATTATTTTAGCACGCAGCGTGAAAACTTACCTTGTAAACGTCCAACTCCCCGCAAAACACGTCGAACACGCTATACAGGTCTTCGAGCATTGCTATCACCATCATAGGCGTGGCGGTGGCGCATATCGATGTGAAGCCCACTATGTCGCTGAACAGCATGGTCACGTCGTCATGGCTTTTGGCTTCTATTGCTTCACCTTTTATAGATATAATATATGTTTCATCGATATATATAAGGATTATTTATTTATTTAATTCTTTGTTAGTGGTATATCGCATTTACAACGGGATCCCAGAATACGTTCGAGAATGTTTTACATCAAAATTTTTAAAAAATTATGAAAAGACGTTTGTGTGTTAAAGGTTATTACTTAATTAATGATTTTTTAAATTATAACACACCTTGTGAATGAAATGCTCGCTCCAGTCTATCTCAAGCTTATCATTGTCAACAATGAATAATTGTAAATGACTATATAAAAATAAAATGTCCCGCTGAGTTTCTTGCGCCTGTTCTTCTCAGGTGTGAGGCATTAACTTTAGTGAACAGGTGGCAATGTTTCGACGTTCAAAAAATAAATTATGTATTCTTACTTTGAATAAAATTATTTGAATTTGACTATCGTTTGATTGTTATGGAGACGGTTGTGAATTCTATCACCACTCTATTGAGGTACTGTATTCGTTTTCCCAGTTTTCATCACTTAATACTACATCTACTAATGTCTCAAATTCAGGCAGAAAGTAGAAAAAACTCTAGGTTCTCTCTGTTCTTGTAGGATATATATATATATATATATATATATATATATATATATATATATATATATATATATATATATATATATATATATATATATATATATATATATATATATATATATATATATAAAAATCTGATGATGCAAAGAAAATAAAGATGGTCAACTAAGTATTTGTAGAACGCAATTGTACTGTAAAGGATCTAGCAAAATGTCATATGTTCGTATAATTTTAATATGTATAATTTGTAATGTATAATATTAGGTAAACTTGTTGAGAAAAAAAAACAAATACAGAAAAGAAATTAATTTTGGTTTTAAAATGTAATAATTAATACAGATCAAATCGAAGTTATCTAACCCTAGGAACAACCTGAAGCGTTGTAGAAAAAAAAAGCTTAAAAAAAGTCTACGTACCCAGCCAAAGCCTTTTCGCAATATGCGGTGGGAATATTAAATGCAGTAGACTGACGTTTTTCTCCCGTTCCTTGTCGACTGATTTACTGGTTTCCATTATTGAATTTTTCAATTTGTCCATTCTTTTACGGAGGCCGTCCTGAAAGAAGCTGCTATGTAAAATACTTGTGAAATATTGCTGTATTTAAATATGAGGCGTCATGGAGAAGCGGCATAGCACTGACTGTAAACGCGACAGTTTGTGGGTTCGATTCTCACTTGGGAAGAATGAATGATTTTCATTTTTTTCGCTCTGGGCAGCAAGGAAAAAAAGCGGAAACTTCGAAAGGCGGAAATTGGGGAACGGAGCTGCTTAAGACTAGATTCCTACTGTTCCCTCTGCCTACCATATGCGGGTAACAGCATGAAGCTATTTTTTTTTAGCAAGACAAAGTGTGATGTTGAGTTCCATCATTCAACACGACACTAAGCCAATGGATATAATTTATTACTAGGTACGGTATATAGAAACGAAAGGTAGAGCAATAAAATCTGTAATTTCTGTCACGTCCCATATACCTATTTCCATCCCAATAAAACGAATGTCTCGAAAAATGGCTCAAATATTTCCTAGATAATATTTGAAATATGTATTTTTCTGTGATATAATAAAAAATATCTTATTAATTATAAAAAAAGCTCCATTTTAAAGCTCCAAAAAGCTCGAAAGCTCTGGTTAGACATTTTATGGCGTTGTGCTCTATATACAATTCAATTTTAAATCATAACGGAAAGAGGAGAACTGAGTATCTGACTAGATTAAAGCATATAATCAAAATATAAATCTATGAGCACATTAATTTTTAATAAATTACAAATGTCAAAAGTTCAATTAAAAAAGAGGTCAGGTACGAATGGGATATTTTTTTACGGCCTATCTGTATCCAATAATTGCAAATCAATTATTGGATACAGATAACGATTAGAAACTCCCATTAAGCGCAGTATTGACTCGTCAGATTTATTACTGCGACCAAAATTTTGTTTATTGAATTTTCTTGAATTATCTATCTTGTTTATTGAATTTTCTTAATATATCACAAAGTTGTTTTGTTATGATATTTTAAAATTAGATACAATTTTATCGGAATGATTTTTTTATTTGAAAGTTGGTAGATATTCTTCATTACACTTTAAGGTATATATATATATATATATATATATATATATATATATATATATATATATATATATATATATATATATATATATATATATATATATATATATATATATATATATATATATATATATATGTAAGAGAATACAAAAACTTCAATATGGTATGAAAAATGTTTTCTTGAGTATTTAGAAAAAAGAAGTATTAAATGGTCAGTATCACAAATACAGTAAAATTTTCACACAATTTTAATATTAAATATATAGACGCATGGCGTTGAGTTCCACTACTCAAAAATTGATTCAAAAGTGGAGAACGATGTATCATAGTAATGAATTCCTTCTCCCTAGTCTGTTATATGTGAACCAATAATATATTTTTGTTATTGCAAGTTAAAAAGCTTAAATACATAAATATTGTTAATATAAATAAGCTCATTTCCGCTCAAAATGAAATTAAACAAGGCAATTATGTAGCTTCGACCGCTACGCTTGTTCTGAGAGTTACATCGTGCTATTTTAATTCGCGTTCATTTAAAACCATGTTCGTTTTATAATTGACTGTAACTTTTAAATATATTAAATATTAAACAAGTGAAGCGATTTAACTGCTTTTAACATTTTGTTTTCGTTGAACCCGAGTTAAATAGTAGGCTAAAATAATTTTTTATTTATATTTTATGCTATTAAAAAGCTTATTTTTTGTATTTTATTTGCTTATTTCAATGTGTATTTCTACTGTGTATATTTTACGTGTAAATATATATTTTTAACTTCACGCTGTATCCCGCACCTATCAGGGTAGGCAGAGGGAACTGTAGGCACAAGGCACAAGGAATCTAGTGTTAAGGCACTCCGTTCCCCGTGTAAATATTGAAATCACCATTCATTATTCATATTATTTATATTAAACTTTACTAAAACCTTTTTTCCCATAAGTAAGAAAACAAAAATGTATACTACAGGTCAAAAATTAAAGAAATACCAACCTGAGCTCGCGTTTGTTCGCTGACTAAGATGACATCTCTGGTCGCATCGTGTAATGGTATGTCCGAGATGAATAGACCACGCCCAGTCAGCCCTTCGAGGCCGTCGAGGAACGGTGATCCGACGAAGAGAAGCGAATCGGATTCAGAACAGAAAACCATCTGACCCTTTATTTCCAATCCCTATGGAAAAACGTAACATTATTAAGATTTTAGAATATAAAGCAAAATATTCGGAGTTTAAGTGGAAAATTGTTGGGAGTTTGGGTGTTTTTATATATTAGAAGTTAATAATGTATGTATGTAATCATTGTAATGTTTTGAAATAGCGTCTGTTTATAAACAATAGATGTAAATGCAATACCCTTAAATAACTGATTTTGTCAGTTCCTGGCAAGAGATAATCATGAATTCAGGTGGAAAGCAGAGAACGGACTATAGGTTCTCTCCGCCTATCATGCTATTTGTAGAGAGTTATTTGAAAATAAAATATTATTTTTAGTGTTATTAATAGCTCCATTGAGTTATAACAATAAAATAAATACTTAAAGAAAACATAAAAATTTGAACGCAGCGGGATTTGAACCCGCGCCTCATGGACTTTTTACTAGATCTAAATAATCGCGACATAGACAGAAGAACAAAACCATCGAAGTCTCAATTATGTAATTAATTTGTGTCATTTTTGTGTGACCATCAGCATCGTATTGTCGAAGGTCAATCGTAGTTTCCCCTTATGCTTTAAGTGATATAAAGGTACACCTTTGTTTTTATTATTATTATTATTTAATACATTTTATATTTTGCAATTTTTTATTTTTATTTAATACATAAAATATAATAAAAATAGCAAATTTATATAATAAAAGTAAAAAGTTTGTTTAGTAGGACCCTCTAAGGAAATACCAATAACTCGGACTACTTAGAATACGACTTACGTCATACACAACTCTTAGATACTAGCGACAGATAAACGAGAGATAAACTCTAGTGAGAACATAAGGATAGTAATTTTTTTTATCAAATAGATTGGTTTTCGCTCCGCTATCTAGTATTTATCTGAATCTTGAATCACCTAAAATTAATAGGCACCATTTATATTTATTTATTTATGATAACATTAAATATTAAGAAAAAAGAGTAAAACAAAAAAAATAAAAAGAACTAAATGCACCAGCTTTAAGAGTGAATACAGCATGCTATATAACAAAAAAAATATTAAGTTTGTTCACTAAACCAATGAAAAAAATAAGTGTAACGTTAAATTAATAGTAATAGAACACTGACAAATATATTTTTAACAATATTAATACACTTTATAATTATCGAAAGCAGACATTTACAGAACAATTAAAATATGGGATAAAATTGTAAACTTATATTTCAACATTGAGTCTCCAAATGGGTCAAGAATTTCGCTGTTGCCGTTTAGTATTTTAGACAGTCGTGAAATCGGTAAGCTTCTGCCTAACACTGTTCTACGAATACGTCCTACGAGAGGAGTAATCGGTTTGCGTGCATACCGAAAGGGGACATTAAATTTAAATTTGGATAATAGTTCTATAGGATAATAGGATAGGATAAGATAATAGTTTATAAAACATAAATAACCTAATTTATCAGGTTTTACCTAAAAAAAATGACCATTGAAATATTTCATATTAATTTTTCTTATTACATGATGATGCAAATGGCCTAAATCTGAATGCGAGTCCCATTTCATTTCATGGCTACATGGGCATTGTTTTGGTCGTATTTTGGCATGGAGTACACATTTATGAGTAAAATTTTGATAAAATATTAACGTTTTCGCTTTTGAATAGAGCTTGTGTTGTGGAAGTAACAATGTGAATTTTATTAACTCACATATTTGGTAAGCAAGTAAGTATTGTAGTCAAAGTAAGATATAAAATGTATGTATGAAAATGTAAAAGTAATTTGTTTATAAAATATATTGTAATTTAATATTTTAAATTTATTATTATTTCATTATTATTAATCTTTTTATATATTATATTATCCATTTACCAGCCATAAAAGACCAGGTTAATTAAGCATTTTATATACAAACACATATGTATAAATATATACACATATCTAAATACCTCGATTCATTAGCTAAATGGAAGCAAATAACAAATTTAAAGGTTATTAGACCATAAAAAAATAATACAAACCACCATAAAAAAATATAATAAAATGAAGAAAACACAAAAGGTTGACGAAAAATGATTTGTCATAGCTCAAGTTATAACAATTTGTGAGATTGTTACGATAACTTTAATGGAGTTAGAAGTAATTTGTACAGAAATAAAAAGCATTCCGTGTGTCTTTAATTACTATGTTCTATAATATTTGGTAAGAGGACATTCTTGGTTCTGGAAAATGGATATGTACCGAAAATTTGTCGTTTTACAGTATCACATATATATATATATATATATATATATATATATATATATATATATATATATATATATATATATACATATATATATATATATATATATATATATATATATATATATATATATATATAGATATATATATATATATATATATATATATATATATATATATATATTGGTTACTTATTACTTTAATATCGGTATTACTGTATAATTTTTTTTGTAGAAAACGCATAGATAGAACTACTGGACGTGGCATGAAATTTGATATATACGAGTATGTGACAAAATAGATTAAAGTTATTTATTACGAAAACTTGTAATATATAATTGAAATTCTATTTCAAAACGAATTTAAAAAAACATATTAATATGATTAAATAAAGCTTCATATTAAGCTTTTTTCGGTGTCATGATTTAACAATTAGTTTTAATGTGATTGTAATATAAAAATCAAAGAAAAATTTCTTAGAAATTTCAAAATATAAACAAAACAAACAATATAAACTACTTCAATTCCTTTACTGTGATCTCTTGTGAATCAGTCAAGAGAATGTAATTTAGGACGTTTTCTTCGTTCAAATTGTACTGTTACGTTAAGCCTCTATACACGCGGACAAACCAACCGCGAGAGAAGTTTTAAAAAAGTACATTTTTGATATTGATAGTTTAGTTAACTTGTTATATTCGGGGCCTCCTGATGCAAGTAGTAGTGCTATACTAGTAATTTATTAAGCTGGTCTCATTACTTCGCTGTAGTAGAATGTATATAGTTAAAGAAAATATAAAACTGACATTACATTTATATAATATATTAGCATCTACTTTTTCCCGCAAATAGCAGGGTAGGCTCAAACCCCCTATGTTAAGACACTCCGTTGTCCATTCTTCGCTTTTCGAGGTATTGCGTGTTGGGTGGCGGAACTCAACACCGCGCTTTTGCCTTGTTACCAGAGCGGACATATCTAAAATAATTCCCGAGTGGTTCTTCCCGAGTGGGAATCAAATCCACAAATCATCTCGTTTACATGCAGACGCTGTGCCTCTGCGTCACTACGGTCATTACTATTTATTTATAAATTAAGAGAATTGCATTTGTTCTCTATAAATTGTAGCCCATATGAATGAACTATATTATTGAAAATTTTCATCAAAATTCGTTCTGTAGTTTTTACGTGAAAGTGGCACAAACATCTATCCTAACAATTATTTTTAATTTATAAGTAGGGTATAATAGTATATAATATAGTACAAAAGGACAGTACTGCATTACTGTCTTGTGATTTGACTGACTCATCGGTTTGCTTAGTATCGGTAAATGGAATATATATCGTATATCTATCAATGGTAACATTGTACATTATAATTCGAGTAACTAAAGTGCATACGCGCTATTTGAATGCATTCTCTCTGTAGATAACGAGCTGGCTTTATAAAGAATATTTGATATTATATTAAGTATATTGGTAATATGGTATATTTTTCTCATATCATTTGTATGCAAATTATGTTTTGTTATTAATAAACAAAGTAAACAGTGGAGTATTTAATTTAAACAAAAGTGCTTTTAAGAAAGATTTATTTTAATAACGTAGTTGTAAAATTTTGAGATTCATGCGAATTTTCTATTGTAATTTTGAGTGTGAGTTATACATATAGAAATATAAAGTAAATACCGTCGTGTAGATTCATGTATAACATTATATATTAATCTAAATTTCAATATTCAATTGGTCTTTACACAGTAAATATTAAAAAAAAAAAAACCAAAATAATGGTTTTAAAAATTTTTAAATTGTTAATCCACACTAAGGATAGAAAAAATACTTAAAGGAAGCATAAAATTTTTATTCCTGCTGTATAAGAAGTCTCTCTAACTGTTTTATTCTTTCAAAATATAGATAACGTATAAATAATATTATTATATATGAGGAAAGCAGAGATATGTGTAATGATACGCTTGATTGGGTCCGTCTTGGCTTACAAATAAAAAAAACATGTTGTATTATAGTTCTGACGTGTTTATATGATTTGACAGCTCGATTTCAGCTGCTCGTAAAAGATTTTTTAAGTGGGAAATTTCGACGAAAATTGTATTCATAGGTAAGTAAGATGAGTAATATAAATATTTTTATTATATCGATTAAATAATGTATGTGTAAAGTATTTGAACAGAGAACGGAGTGTCTGAACATTAGGTACTCTATGCATAGCTATCATATACGGAATAAGACGTTAGGCTAAAAAAAAGAAATAGAACATTTGACGGTAGCTTGATCCATTTGATCTTGACATATAAGACCGAATCATAAATCGTCATTCAATTATTATACTTCTACATTTATTTAATTAATTATTATTTTCACTTGTCAAAATTCAAAATGACAACTAAAAATAAAAGCACTGAACTCTAGCTGTTTAACAATTCCGACGCTGACACGTCATGACTGACACAAATTTTAGTGCGAACGTTCCTGACGTATACGCCACTCAGCGTTCCATTCGTGGTCGGCATATTGCATACAGAACTTTTGTGATTAATAATTTATATTATTTTTGTTATTACAACTTTTATAATATAATTACAACTTATTGTTAAGACTCTTCGTTTTTTAATGTGTGGTGAAATAATATAATATTAGTAATATTAGTAATATTAGTAATATTAATAATACACCGGGTTAGTGATGTTCTCTCGAGTCGTTACAATCTACTATAGTATTATTAAATTGATAATTAAAATTGACATGTTCAGAAAATGTGTTTCATCAATCACATCACTTAGGCGGTTATATCCACCACACGTGTATACTATATAACGTTTCTAGCCATTTATGTCTAGATTACCAAAAATAAATGATTTAATTAAGAAATTACTAGAGACTAAGAAGTAAATTAAGCTTTATATATATAATAAAACTATATTATGTTCAACTACATACATATGCTATATGTGCAAATATTTTATACGCATCCTATTTCACCATAGCGAAATCGCTACTCGTTGACGATTCAATGACATTATCATTTTTTTATTAGTGAATATAGTGTGCTGACTACGGTTCACAGTTACATTTGTAATGACTGTTGTCAAATTTGTATTATTACTAGCATTTATGGAAAATACTATTATTTTATAGGAAAAATACAAATAAAATAAATATTGTTATTAAATTATTAACTAAAATATAAGGTAGTAGACAATCGTATTTCTAAAGTAGGCAGAGAGAAACTAGTAGTGTCATGACACTCTGATCTCCACTTTCAAACGAATTCTATATATTCTAAGTAAAATTGTAGGAACTCAATGTACTTTGTTTTGCCAAGCCATGGCAATAAAAATAATTCATTCCCTTGAGTGGGAATCGAACCCATTATCGGATTATTTACAATCGGACTCGGTCGTACTACGCCTCCTCTTAACCCTAGCCTTAAACAACTATTAGTGTTGCAAATTCCAATTCAAATTCGAGTAATTGAAGCAAAATATTTACAGATCCACAATGGATACCTTACTTCGGCCTCTCATTGTGCGAAGTATGTCCTCAGCTCCTTTGTAGATGGAGGCTCTAAAACGTTTCTATAGAGGCCCTTTGTACCGCAATGTTACACATTATGTAGTGCGTTTGCTTTAACGCTTTCAGATATTATGGGTATCTATTTTTGAAATTATGTATATTATGGTGACTTTTGGACGATATTAATGTTTGAGAACAGTTAATATTAAGCTTAATTTATGAATTAATGTTTATTACTATAAAGTTATAATATTTTTTTTCTTAATTACAACCTTATACAATAATACTTTGTTAAACCAGTATATTACTACTGGTACAATTACATTCTTTAGTTATCTATTTCTCAGTGTATACCACATGCAAATAATTGGCTAAGCATAATCATTATACAATAAGCTTTACTATATACACATAATTTTTTTTAATACTATAACTAAAGGAAAAAGCTTAGTGATGCGTCACTCTCATCATTTATATATTAATCAAACAAATCATCACTTACACAACGAGAAAAAATATTAAATATTATCAATAAATGTACACGTGACCTATTGTTATCAATGACTGACTTAATCATATCAAGAAATAGAATTTCCAAGTTCCTATATAAAATGGACTAGAAACATCTAAGTTATGCGTTTTGAATACCTAATATCTGACAAGATCTTGTACTCTGGTGGAATTACAAGAGGACTACTTGTAGCGATCAATGCTACACGTTTATATATTTTATTTTATTTTGAGCTTTAGATCCAAGAAATAATAATAAAGATTTATTTTCTTTCAATATTCTTATATATATTTATAAAAGCGATAGAGGTGAAATTAAATTTTGTTTGTATCTAGTTTATTTTTCATAAACATAAATTATTTCATATAAAAAATTATATTTGCTTTTCTGATTGTGTACACTTGTTCTGTCTAGATAATGGACATAGGACGAGGTTGTGTCGTCATCATACAAAGTTCATAAATATTGGAAATGAAAAAACTCGATAACTTCGATAATGGAAATAATTCTCACAATTGATCCAATCATCGTGGCGCGTACAACTGGACCTTTTCCATTTAGCTATGGATCTTGTTTCTTTTCGTGTTACGAATTACAATCAATGTAATTAAATTTTATTAAGATTGCTGTTAAATATTGATGCTATCGCTAGTTCAGGGTTTCTACCAAAAATATAAATATAAGTATAAGCCAGTATATGCAGGAATAACATAAACTATCTCTTGAATATAATATTATCTAAAATTAAAAAATAATCAAGTCAAATTTTGAGCTTTAAAATAATCACTCATTACATTATACATCTCAATTATTTTATATGTAAAGTAAAGAACAATGCATTACTTAAATCAATTTAAATCTAACTGTAAATAGAAATATATTAATTCAATAACAGGGAATGCCAATAAAATTGTTGTAACCTAACTTCGAGGACTATCGCCAGTAATATCGTACTTCTAAACTATTTACGTGATGTTATATAATGACTCCGATGTTCTACAAGTTTTGTACAATCTGATCAAAAGTTTTAGTCCAAATTCTGTTTATTTATACATAGTTATTGACTGAAATTTCCTTTGGACTTCATGGACTTTATGATATTTGGTATACTAATTCCATTTACCATCTGTTACCATGTGTGTTACAAGTTAAATCTACTGCAAGTTCTTTCCCTTCTTCACTTCCCATTCAAATTCAAAACGTGTTGAGAGGCGGTCAACTCTTTTTCATGCTATATTTAACTGAAGCGGGAAAGTAAAAACAATTTAAATATACTTATGTCCCTGAGTGGAGATTGAACTCACAACTACCGCAATGAACATCAAACGCCACCACCTGTACCACTGCGCTAAGATGGCTTCAATTTCCTACGATTTTTATTTGTTAACCAAATAGCCACCAAAGTTATAGTTAAGTCAGTTATAGCAAGCTCTCTTCTACTTTGAATTCTCCATTATGCAGACACGAAATGCAAGTATACTCATTTAACCGAGAACTATCTCAACAAACTTGAGCGACTTCAAAATCTTGCTATTCGGTTCACATTTGATTCACACAAATATGACCATGTTCAAATTTCGTTCGAAACTCAAGTGACTCTCGATCAGTTATCGCCGGTTCTATATATGTTTTCACTGTGTTTTTATTTATGCCTTAATCTCATATTATTTGAAGGCGACCGTTGAGTTTTCAAGTACGCATACGCGTGAGTACTAATATTAATATATTAAAAATATGATAGATAACTATGCAACGCGACGACATAAATAAATATAAAGGAATGAAATTATATAGAGCATGAGAAGGACACACAGACACTCAAACACATATGAATCGTAAGCAGATGACACTTTTAAAATATAATATTATATTGAAATATGTATAACAGAAAACGTTTAAATATAAAAGAAAAGGCCAAGTCAGGGTCTAACCGACTTTCCGCAAGACTTGACCCAATGATCCTATCTGAAGCCATGATCTTTTAAGCTGTAGAAGGGAAACTATATAACAGAGAAAATATATTTTTTTTGTAAAAAATACCGTGTTTAAATTTAAAATTAAGCCAAGTCTAGTTTACAGCTTAAATGCGATGGTTGTGGGCCTTAATACCTATTAAAAAAATACAGTAGTATAATTCATATCCATTCATACATATATAATCTAATATATGATCAGTTATAATAATTATATTAAAGAAAAAACGTAATATTTTAATATGTTACTGACTTTTATTTGAATCTTTGAACTCGCATCCCATACAATTTTGGATTTTTTTTACAATACACATGTTATAATCTTAATTTTAAAAATAGCAAAAAAATACAGTTTTCTTTATAAAAAAATAAACAATTTAAACCACGTACAGTAAAGAATTTTACAGGACAAAGCATATAGGATTAAAGAATTATGAGATGTTTGTATGAGATTTCATTTTCTTTAAGGCAATGACTTACTCTGACATTCCATGCAAGATATAGCTTAGGGTTCATTCCCTTTGTGTTTCAATTTTCCTTTACTACGTTGATATTATTATTATGGTAATATTTTAAAAGGGTTCACAAAATTGTAATAGTATAAAAGCTTGTTAGTAAGAATATGTGAAAGCATATATACAAGTTTTCGGAAAGGTTTCTTTGGAAATGGGTAAACACTTAAGATTTTTTGTGTTCGATATATTCAAATTTAGACTAATTTTATAAAGCTTAAGACTTATAAATATACTTTTTGGTTGTACGCGGTAATCTCAAGAAGTTGAGAATGAAAAATTATTTTTGTGATAATTTCCACTTGTAGTAGAAGGCTATAAGGCTATATCACACGTTAATCGATTCAATGTAACCCATTGTACTTTAGGTAGGAGATCCCTAAATTTAAATAAAAAACAGCTCACCACACTTTCATAATAAAAATAACCTAACAAAAAAAAATTGAGCAATCTTTTTTGTTGTAAGCAAAATTAAGAGCAACAGTTTCATCTCAATCGTATGGATATATTGTATTCATCATTCATCTATAATATTGTATTTGTAAATGAAATAGTATAATTGAATATACATTCGCTAATTTTCATGTCAAAATGTGAAATACAACCAATAAGATAAAAGGAAAAAGCTTACAATTTCTTTAAATACTAAGTATATCTGCTAGTATCAGATCGTTATAGAAGGTATGGGCCTGAGTTCAATGTCTATGTAAAATATACCGCGTCATTTACCCTAATCGTCTGGATAATTCGCTTCAAGGTCGAAGTTATCGTTTAATAAGGTTTTGAACGAACAAGAGATATTAGAAAATCATCCATATTTCACCGGCGATTCTTTTCTTTATGGTCTTTTTTACGTTATTTCTTTCTTTATAAGTATATTTACAATGTAAATTTTCATCGATTTTACCTTATATTTCTATTTAAATGGAAATAGGCATAAGCTTTGAGTAATGTGAGCAATTGAATGTAATTTATTCATTCGCTAAAATTATAAGTCAGTACAGAAGTCAAGTAATTTTTAGTTTACTAGAAATTTGAAGCTTATTTGGCCATATGTTATTATATTCATTAATAGATTGTTTTTTTAATTAATAACTTTAAATATTAACAGATATTTAATAGAGGCGCTTGTGTTTAGTTGTGCTTATAGATATTTTAGAAAATTATATGAGAACTACATATTTATTAAAAATATGGGTAAAGTAATGGTCTATCTTTTCCGTTTCACCCTGTATCCTCAGTAGGGTAAGCAGAAAGTAATTAATGTCAAGATACTCCGCTGCTGCGCTAAGTTGAAACATTGCGTATTGAAGCCGCCCTCAACGCTGCACCTCATGAACTAAAATGTTTTTAAAAAATATGTATTTAGAACAATAATTTTCACATTCCCGCTGGTAAATTGCGCTGTTGAATTCCGTCACTCAATGTCCAAAATTGAGGCTAAAAGTGGAAATCAGAATGTATTTGATATTAAGTTGTCTCTGCCTATATCAGTATAACAAGGGATAGAACGAGATTGATTTAAACGGATCAAATCTGAGATTTCTGAACCACATCGAAATGGCGTGAAATCATCATTTTCATATTAATACCCTTAAAATGCCATTAATTTTCTTAGAATTATATAATAATTGATCTAAATCTTAAAATTTTAATATAATAAGATCTTTGATTTTTCGAATTTCTATCTGTGACCATAGAGTACTGCAAAGTATTTTACTTAACGTAGATTTAAAAAATATATATATATATATATATATATATATATATATATATATATATATATATATATATATATATATATATATATATATATATATATATATATATATATATATATATATATATATATATATATATATATATATATATATTCAAATACTAAAACATACGTAATTAATCCGGTTAAAAAGTTTCATTATCAGCTTCAAACGTATTTAACGAGGTATAGGCTTAGGCAGCCTTTACTATCTTGTAAGAACGAGATCACTATCTTGTATTAACATTATTCTCAATATATTGTAAAGCTTACAACTTTCCATATTAAACAAAGGATTATTGCTTAATTAATACATTTTTGAACTAAAACATTTGAATAACTGTCGCCGTTTGAAATCTTCTTAGCGTAAGTCAAATGTAATACTTGGTAAATCCCAACAAAACAACTATACAAAATGGTATAATTTTTTTTTACGTACACACGATTTTTTGTTACAGTAATAAATTTCTTTTGATTTCTATATTGGGAACAAATAAATCTGCCGCGGGGCTACAAATGGATTTGTATGTTATGCTTCTTTTACAAGGGCTTCAAGGAGTTTTGTTTATCTTTTTGTTTTTTTCTTTTTTTTCTTTTATACGTAAATGGCTTGTAGTGAGTATGTGGAAACTAATAACTATGTTATTTGGAAGTCAACCTATGAAATAATTTCATACTTGTATATATTTGGAAGTTGTTCATATAGTTTATATATGAAACACATATTTTTATATATTTTTTTATAATTATTCTTTAAGTCATTAAATAAGATTGTATTCACTTGTTATTAAGAATAAGAAGTGAACAAAATGAAGTGAAATTATTAAATTATGTACTGTTGAATATATGTACAGTTGCAAGTTTTGTGTGGCGAGCGTTAGTGACTGCGACTTACTATATTTACTATATTTTAGATTTACTATATTTTATATACAAAGTAGCAATTTCTTTTTTAAAACAACATGATATCTACTGAAGTGAGCTTAAAATGTTCTTAAATAATAAACTAGTAGCTAACCAACTTACCTCTGCTAACGAAGTGGATCCTGGTATCTTCAAACAAAACATGAACGGCGTGTTTAATCTTTGAAGGATCTCGCGAAAATCCAACGGCACCCCTCTCGGCCTGAGGAGTCTGAAATATGTACCGAGGGACGACCCGTGGGTGGAGAGGTGAGTGCCGAATAATCTCATAAAACCACCACCTGTTATAAGGAAATATACTTTTATCAAATACATATATAGTTTTAATACTTTTGTATGAATGTATGTATGTATACGCTTTATCTCACGTATAAACAGACAAAATGGCACATTTTGTCTTACGGGAGTGGAAAAAAAATTATACTGAAGTGGGATTTTAACCATCATATTTAAAGTCATACGTTATGAACATGACTTTGTTCTACAGCAGTCATATCACCAATCTTATATCGTTTTTTTCAGTTTTTCATGTACTTTACGCTGTAGAGCGTTAAATTGCAGGGTAGAGAGGGAACCTAGTGTTAAGACAGTCTGTTGCCCACTTTTCGCTTAATTTTCGAGACATTACGTGTATGGTGGAACTTGACGTCATTTTGCCTTATTACCAAGAACGAGGAAATTAAATAATTCATCAATCCAAGTGGGATTTGAACCCACTACCGACGCACATATAGTCAGATTTTTCCGTGTTGAAGTTGAATTGAAGTCAAAATTATTAAGCAGACGCTGCCCATAATGATGTCACTTACAAAGATATATTTTAAAACCTATATACAATTTCTATAAATATCGAGACCGACATTTATATTTATATAGTAAAGATAACACGATTAAATTATCAGTAATATGTAACATTTAAACCAAAATAAACACTAAACAAAATTAATCACTTTAAATGGAAATGCTAATTGTTTTCATTGTGATTAATTACTAATAGTTTTCGAGTAATTTTGATATAACATTGTCTATGTGCAAAATGAAGCTTTATGTACATATTAAATAATTTGACTTAATGTTTTTTTGTTGCACGCTTTGCCCTGTATACTGTTATGGTATACTGTAGGTAGGCAGAGATCACCTAGCTCTCTGTCTAAACTCTCCGTTTTCCAATTTCCAGCCGAAGTTAAGTGGCAATGTTAGTAATAATATTATAAATGCTTAATTTAGTTAGTGGATATAGGTATCATATGGAGAATTACACTTACTGCTCTATAATATTTTTTTTTTAAATGAGGAGCTAGATTCTTAATTAAGGATATAGTAAATTTAGTTACCGAATTTGTTATGCCAACCAGCTAAATATATGCCAAAGATACAAACTTAATTTATTTTAATAGGCTAACAGTAGTGTGTAGATATTAATATGTATCAGAAGGCTTTGAGGCTAGATAAATTACAACTATGCGTGATTTATACCATCCTAGACAAATACAATGTATGTTATATATATAGCTAACATATATTTATCAAACGAGCTTTTCGAGGTAGATTTGACGGTAGGTACAGGGACATTGAAATATATATGTGTTGTCATACAGCCTATATAGAATAAATCGGTAAATGGACTATCCATCATAATTTTTCTTTTTAATTTTGAACCAGTAGTTACTGAGATTAGCGCGTTCAAGGAAACAAACTCTTCAGTTTAACTTTAAAAAAGTTTAAAAAAGTTTGATTTTATTCAAAATAATACTTAATTTTAGAGTAAAATATGAAACGACTGTTTTATATAATTAAGTATTTTATTTAAAAAAAAAATGTATATCAATATATATTATAAAATTAATAGTATCATAAGTCACTTATCATAATTTAGCACCAAAAAGATACTACTTTACTATAAAAACAAAATCATATTTTACAATTGGCAATCATATTTTACAATCATATTAATACAATTTGCTAAATAATTGAATGAAATAAATTATTTTAATGACTTATGGGATGGTAGCTCTTAATGACGCTATAAAATATCCCATAGGTCATAATTATTCATCTCGCAGCCCACCTTTAACTTGATCAATGGCAAAAAACGTCATTGTATAACGTTCGCTTATTCACAGTACTGCAGTAAATCATTTTGAGTTGAATAATTTTCAGTTTTATTTCAATTGTATGCTATATATGTTGTATTATATACTTTTAAATTATTTTGCTTGTTTTATATAATATACTAATTTTTTCTCGTGGTTTTTCTCCAGTGGACTAGTATAGAATTTCGGCTATTTAGGTGTTTCCAGTTTTGGCAAGTACGTGTACAATTTTATTTCCCGGTTCTGGCATGTAATTGCGACACTTAAAGTGACATATCGACACCGACACTCTATACCGAAATAGAAAAAAAAACCACTTCACTTATATTTATTCACTTTTTTATTTATATTTATATTCTAGTTTTTGCCATGTTTAACGATGCAATTTAATAAGGCCATACCTTTATACTAATAATCCAATAGGTACTCTTTGGTAAATACAATATGGAAAGTAAATACTGTAGTATTATAATGTGAAGCGTTACATACTTTATACTGTATAGTTCTGGAAAAATGAAATTTTCTTTCAGAATAGCGTATGATCTAATAGCATTAGAAAATTCCCTTGCTAAGTAAACATCATGTGATAGCATGAACTTCGATCGAAGACAAAATCTACGCAAGTCAAGATATAGGCGAACATAGATTAAAAAAAGATAAAAAATAGCATAGTGACACATCACTTATTATCTTTAAAATTTAAAACGAAATGAGTTATTCCTTTTTAGTTTCTTTTTCTGTTATAGGTATTGTTATGTATTTTAAATTATTTATTACAAAAAAATTATAATTTTACAGAAACTTGACAAAAAGATCTTTCCCAAAAAACCACCATCTATAAACCTTTCAACTTAGCTACAGTGAAGCTAAAGTATACTGAAATTAAACAAAAACATATCACTTAAAAATCACGTCTACCTTATTCCCAGGACTGGCTGTACCATTTTTACGCTATAACATTTTTCTATATACACTCCGACATACTGAGGTATAAAAATAAATAAAATATAGAGACAAACTATTCCATTCGTATGTACGGAACATCAATCTATTATTTACAAGAGGAAAGTTTGCATCAAAAGGTAAAGGATGACAAGGATGAGCACTAAAATAGAGTGGGACCTTCTAATAGTTACCCTTAGCTGGCGACCGTTGCGTAATGTAATTAATTAAGCAGCGAGGGTAGCGTGGACTTCACAATGTGTTGCAATCTCTTTCAAGTTGGTTTCTTTTATATGACCACTATAAACCTGATATTAGGAATAAATAATAAATATCGTAGACGTGTTGAAATATCGTAGACGTACTTTGAAAACTCTACGAAATGTCAAAGGTTTTAGGTTTTAGCTTTAACGTATCTTAGATAATAGCTTAATAATAATAGTGTATGCAGAGAGAAATTAGTGTAAAAATACTCCGTTTTCCACTCTTCGGCTGAATTCGAGTTGTCTTAGAGAGGAAATAAAGTTATTAATTAATTTGCCTCCATTTCCCTGCATCGCGTTTGTTACTGTTCCACTTTACGACAGCTTCACATTATTATATTCTTACATTAAATAATCTTAAAAACATCTCCAGGACTAAAGTCTTCGGAAACTTCATTAATTTAATTATATACAATGCAAATACTTTTCCGAGATATATTTATTCCTAGCAAATTTATTAAGAAGTTACGATGAACATAAAAAGATTTAATTAGATTTTTTCCTGAAAACTATTTTTTTTTCACCTTTTTACATCCCACGTGTTTTATAAAGAGGGGAAAGAATATTACTTAGAGATAATTTATTCTATTCTCCATTTTACCTTTATATATACAAATTATCTTGCTATTTTATTATACGACACGTTTATCTTTTGTTCATTTTCACGCTGTATCCCGCTCATAGCAGGGTAGGCAGAGGGAACCGTAGGCAGAAGGAACCTACTGTTAAGACACTCCAGTCCTCACTTTCCACCTTTCGAGGTATTGGGTGTCGAGTAACGGAACTCAGCGCCACGATATCCTTTATTGTCAGAGCAAGAAAATGAAAATAATTAATTCTCCCCAAGTCGGAATCGAACCCACAGGTCACGTTTAGGGGTCAGCAGCAGCCAGCCAGCAGTGTAAATAAACGACAGATTTTTGAGAAGACAAATTTACGGACTGATTTTTTCTATTTTATATGTATCCTGCATAACACAATCGCGTGGGTACACAGAGGGAACCTCCGTTCCTCGCTTGCGGTTTAGTTTTCGAAACGTTTCGTGTTGGGTGGCGGAACTCAACACCGCGCTCTGTCTTGTACCTTGAATATAGGAATGTATTAAATTCCGGTACGATTATTTTGTCGAAATTTGAGTCTTTGCTGACAAATATGCCTAAACACGATTTCCAGTGAATTCCAAAGAAAATTGTTGCACTGTAACAATGAATAATCTAGAGACTGAGCGTTCTAGTGGTACATAAAAGCGGCAAAAGCCTACAAGTATACTTAGAAAATGTGCAAATCCGCCTCTGACCTACTCTACAACATTGGCAGAGATTTATAAGGATACAAAATATAATTGACTGTACTACGTAAGGAAGTGTAAAAAGCCTGAAGCCCGAGTGATTTTTTTCAGATTGAGTAAACAAAAGTGCACTTTAACTATTTATCAACTATTTACATGTAAATTATGTAACGTGTAATTTCCTTCTTGATCTTTTCCTTTTATTTTTTTATCTTTTTTTGACTACTAGTAATGAATTAATAGAGAAATGAATTATTTCCATTTTTTAACGGAATATCTTATATATAGAAACGGGATATATAGAAACTACAGCTATATTACGGGATATAGCGGGAAAATATATCACGTTTTGTTCTAGTAAACGAGCGAATTGAAAATGACGTACAGTATAAAATGTTTTTTACTTAACTGTTAAAATAATTATATTGAATCGTAAATATTGTCATAAATCTGATGATCCTGATGAGGCACGATAATGATAAGGGTCATAAAATTTATATAACGTAAATATAACGAGATATGTGCTGGTTGGAAGACGATTAAATTTTTATCAACGATTTATGATAAGCTTAGTGCTGCTATAAATAAGATTTTCTAAGGACTATCGTTTCAAAGTATCAAAAAAATATTATATTATTCCTAATTCAACTAGTATTTTTACAAAATTTTATAATAAATTGTTAAAATCACAAAAAAAGGTAAAAAAAAAACGTTTTCTTCAGGATGCATACACGTTTTATTAATTCATTTGCAGCGTTCATTCCTCTAAAATGTACTAGGGTTACTTTAAATGATATATTGACTATTTATCGTAGCTTCTACAATATATTATTTCTACGGCAAGCTAGCAAGGCCTTTGGTAAACGACTTTTGCACTTTATATACGCTTGTGTAACTCACTTTAGCGTTCTAAACAGGAAATTCACAATGAAAATATATAAGAAGTGGCTAAGTAGTCTTTCTCTAAACGACAAAGTTATATTTGATCGATTTTTGAAATATGCTATACCTTTCTCAAAAACTATTCCTTAAGTTAAGGATTTATAAGGATACTTAAGGATTTCCTTAAGTATATAACTATCTATTGAGCTTTTATCTGGGAAGGTTTTTACCTAAACAAATTTCACAAAATCAAATGCTTTGTCTTAACTAAATAAAGTAAGCGCTACAAAACTGCAGTATGATATTCTAGGTCAAACTAAATCATAGCGTCGTTTCCAAAATAGACTTTCCAGTTATAAAAGTCTGCCTGAACTGATTTCACTAAGTGACATAAAATTTAAATTGCATGAAAGCTTATTCTTAAATAGGACATTGCGGTTCATTGTTTATTTAAATAGCTTCAAAATAATGTGAAAAGAATATTTTAAGCTTAAACAGTGCAAATTTACAATTTATAATCTTTTTTTGTACTGTAAAGTAACTATTGCGAAAAAAATAAAATAAAAAAGGTCCCTTTTACTTGCCTGTATCAATGACTTTTTTCTAATCTATATATTAAATTTCAGATGTTCTTCCTTGATTCATTTATAAATACAGGAAAAAAAAACAATTTATGATATGATATGACATCATTAAATACAATATATAATTTAAATTTATCAATTTATGTAAGCTTTACTTGCTTCTGACCATGATTGTAAAATAAAGTTGGTACGGAACACTCATAACGCGAGTACTGCTCACACTCGACCAATATTTTTTTTAAACGCACGTAGTAGGGTAGTCAAATAGAATATAATGTGAAGACATTCCATTCTTAATTTTTCATCCTGATTCGAGCAGCAGCACCCTGTTTTTCTATGATTTACAGTCAAACTTCTTAGTCTCACTTCACACAATGACCTCATTGTATACAATTATGTGCTCTAAATAATTCATACTCACGGACAGACATGCATTTACAGCGTAATAAAAAAAAATAATTGTATCTAACTTTGAAAGGTAAGTGCGAATAGATATAATAGCAATAAATAAAATAGTGGTTCGAGGCAAACAGAATTAGGTCACGTAGACAGAAAGACGTTTGACTTTGATATTAAATATTTAAGCAAGTCTTGCGAGGATGCTTCAGTATCGGTTACGCCAGTAGTAAATTTTTTTTTTAATTATTACCCGAAATTGACGATCGAATATTCTAGATTCATTGTCTAAGATAATTTATTACGTACATAAGTAGATAAATTTTTTATAACTTACTTATTAATTAAGATAAATTATTATTCTCATTTGGATTACTTTTTTAAAATACACTGTACTCTTCTTTTCATATGAACTCAAACGATGTATTTAAAAAGTTACCTCACATGAAGAATAATAAGGATTTTTTTTAAATAAAGTGATAAGATAATTGCGATACACGCAGGTAATAAAGATAAAGATATGCAATTGGAATGCCTAAATTTTAGTATATATCTTTGTTTTTATTAATGAATTTAAAAAAAAAAAACGTCATCGCTTGAAAAACTATTGACTGTCTGTCTGTACATATAATGAATGAATATAAAAATATATTATTACGGTCAAATTTCTTTTCTCAATGCTAATACCACATATCTCTTATCTATCACTAGATTTATCAACAACAAAAACGTTTCGAAAACGAAAATCTTTCCTAATTTTCCAACCGACAAACACCAAAAGATCTATCTATATTTTAAACTTAAATTACGTACCAAGTTGAACAAGCTCCAGCCGTTTGTCAGTGATGAAGTGCCAAGGGAAAGCCTTGCAGAAGCTCGCGACTCCGATTCTTAAATCATTCACTTTGTTCGACGTGGCCAGGCTTGCGTCGCTAGTTTCATAGTTCTCTTCTTTGGATTTCTGACGTAATGGAATGGCGCTTATATCGTATCTGCAATGGACAAATATGTTAAGAAATTTTTTTTTGTAATAATAGTATGAAATTAGAATACATGGATTTTATATGAAATCAGGATAGTAATTCTATTTTCAAATTATACTTGTTAATATTATATTTATACCAGTTTATAGTTTATAGGACTTAACTCGGGGGGAATGAATTTCCTCACTATAGTACCTAACAAGAGAAAGCATGTCGTTGACGTCCGCCACTAAACACGCAATGTCTTGAAAGATGGAACGCGATAAACGGAGTGTCTTAACACTTTGTTCCCTGCTTATCCTGCTATATGCGGGATACAGCGTGATACTATATAAACTCAATGAAACAAACCGAAATCTCCTGGGATCATTGGAATAACTCTTCAGTCTTATATCAGTTTGGGTGTCATAAAGACGCATGGCTATTGCCTTCAAACATCCCACAAGTAGATACGCGACAGGTTCACTCTCCGTGGTCAGATGTAACTGTATTCTGCCCGCATGCGACGTTGTACATACAAACGCCGCTTCGTACTCCGTTGATTCATCTTTGAGAGCGTCGTCCTAGAATAAATGTTTAGGTCGAATTTCTTAGCAGTAGAAATGTATTTCATTTTATATGAATATTTGCTATTGACTTTTGAATGTATTATAATATTTGTACGGTATATGCTAAAGATAAATAAGCAGCTCATATTTTTATATGAATAATTCAACCAAGTGTTCTAATAAAAATGTATATGAATATATAATACATATTACTTTTCATTTACAAAATAAAAATAAACAAAATACGAATAAACTAAATAAACGATAAATAAATATTTTTGTTGTTTTCAAATTAAAAAAAAATCACAAAATATATTTACATAAATGACAATTGTATGTATAACTCAGAGAAGTCGATTATTGTAAATTGACCGTAATCTAGTAAAATATATTTATTTGTAGTTTTTTAATGCGAGTTTAACGTTAATTGACCTTTCTGAGTTTAAGTGGGGTTAACTTACTTGATCATGTAAAACATCGTGTACGCTATCCAGTGTAGTTAAAAATTCAGTTAAATTTGTTCCTAAGCATTTGAACGCCCTTTCCAGACGGTAGTTGTGAGAGAAGGCGGTTAAAATTAAATATTCCCCTAGTTTCGCCATAAAATCTTTAGTGCTTACACCTGAAACAAATTGTATTGTTAAATTTACATAAACATATTTTTTTTATAAGTCTTCAAATGTTCAAGGCTTAGAATAATTTATGAAGGTTAATTTACTGACTGTAAAATAGTGAATGAGGTAATGTTTAAAACAATAATTTTTCTACTGAAATTGATGAAGTTATATAAAACTGATAAGCTTTACCCTAGTAGTAGAATGATACTGAGGAGAACAATACGTTATTCAAATTAGAAAAGTTTCTTAATTTAACAAGTATTTTTATATAAAGTAGATAATTTAACAAGTGTTTGTAAAAGGTATAAAATTTAAAAAAGTATTAAATATATATTTTTCTTTAATATGTCTTCATTCACTTATTAACTAAAATATTCTTCCAATGACGCTTAGCAAAGATTCAGTTAAAAAAAAGAACATTAAACAACTCGTCAATCTTACTTTATATATTTTCTAATGAAAAAAAATATGAATAATGAAGGCAAAATCACAAATCATCTTAAACAAACTGTGAAACCTGAATATTTTACAAACAAAAGAGAAAATCAAAATGGCCGATATTCCGTAAATTGTTTTCACAAAGATAATTTATTATTTATATTTATAATAACTTTCAAAATTTTGCAAACAGAATGAAATGAATCAGCAAAAGTTTCTAGAGGCCTTGTTCTTTGTAGAATTTTGATGTTCAATTGTTATTGTGAAAAGAATTGTTTATGTTCTCGAAAAAGTTTTAACTCGAAAAAGATTTAAATAAGCTGGCTTCAAAGGTAGAAGACGATACGTAATTAAATGTCTAAAACTTGAACGATCTAATAAAATTGGGTAAGTTTTAATTGGATTGTATGATGTCACAGATTGCTGTTGTCATGTAAAGGACTGACTGACTAATTAACTGACTCGTGTCTTAGATCATTTGAGTTAGGTAGAAGTCTTAAAATATATCTCTGAAATATCCAAGAAGCAAGGAATAATTTTTACATTAAATTCCCTAATTTAATATATATAGCTTTAAAACCATATTAATAAGTAAAATCTTATTACAAAGTTCAAGAATATTTACAGGATTAAATTGTGTGGAATCAATATAAGAATTTCATGCAGAATAGCTAGTCATTGTATTTAATAATAAAACTTTATAATTGATATTTCAAAAAGCAACTGTTCAAATTCTTGCCGGTGCTTCTCAAAAGAAATGCTTTAAAGTACTCACAAAAATTTTCAAAAGAACTTACAAAAGTTTATTTAAGAATTTAGAAGAGTCAAGTGATGAAGTTTATTTAGAAATAATTACCAACAATAAAAGTCTAGTTATATCAAAAAATATATATATATAAGTTATTATATTCTACTTACTATCCGTGGCTCGCACTGCGTCATATATCTCCTGTAAATAAGCATAATTCCTACATGTTCTGACATCGTCTGGTAGTCTTCGGCTGAAACAAAAATAGAATATTATTTTCATAATATAATAATCTTATCGATAAAAAAACCTAGAGCTTCCACAATACATAGAATTTAGTAGCGAAACAAATAGTTATATTTTTCAGCTTTTCTGATTATTCCGCATATAGCTGGGTTTACTGAGAGAACCAAGTATCAAGACTATGCTCTCTTCTTTCCACATAAATTCGAGACTGTTCGTTGCGACGCTCTAACAAGTACCTATCTACATAAAAATAAAATGAATAAAATGAGTATAAATATTCCTTTAATAAAAACATCACTACTAGCTACCTAATAATAAAAAAGCTTTTAATGTATGGCTAACGTCAAAACTAAGTATTTTCTATTTCTAACCTCCCATCACTAGCACCAAGGACAGAGTACAAGCACAGAAAGATATACTTGCTATTATTGATAAATCTAAATATATATGCACTGAAGCACACGTGTTCAAGAACTGTTAATATAAATGAGCGTCTATAAAATCATTTACATATGTACATTAAAATTTTAGCATTCAATTTGATTTTGGTAGTAAGGCTGACGTGCGCAGTGTCTGAGACAACTACTGTGTTTACGTTAGTTCGATTTCCAGTTTGGGAGAATGAATTATTTAACTTCGTCGCTCTGGTAACAAGATCAAGGACGGTGTTGAGTTTCGCCACTCAACACGCAATATCTCAGAATTGTCTTAACAATACGTTCTCTCTGTCATTTAGTTAATTATTTAAGACAAAATGTGGTAGTGAGTTCCGATGCTCAGCTCTCTATGCTTTATATCAAATTTTTTAAAAAATCAGAAAACGTTCTCAACGTCTATCTATATACATATATATATATATATATATATATATATATATATATATATATATATATATATATATATATATATATATATATATATATATATATATATATATATATATATATATATATATATATATATATATATATATATATATATATATATATATATATATATATATATATATATATATATATATATATATATATATATATATATATATATATATATATATATATATATATATAATTCCAATTAAGCCTATACCAAATAACCAAATACAAATCATCACAGAAATATGCCATTGACATAAAAATGTTACATAAATATATACATATTAATATTTGTATGTATGCTAACATACAAATACTTGGAGTACCCAATTTCAGTCAAGTTAAGCCTGTTGACAATATTTGAAACGTATACGGCTTAATAAGCGGGGTTTCTTTTAAGTTATAAGGCTTCTCTTTGATTGGGATCTTTCAATATGTCACGAGTCAGAAATATTTTGTAATAAGCTTTCAGAATTCAAATTAATACGTGACTTGGTATTTTGAATGACTCGATCTGAATGCTAGAGATATATTATTTTGAGAATTATTTATATTTGTTGAAGGCATTTTATTTAATTTCATGGTTTACATTTTAATGAAGCTACTGGATCGTTCGTAAAGTATGAATATTTTATAAAGTCCTTGACTAAGCTTTTAGTTATATGGGGTAACGAGTTAAAATCCTCGTGGCGTAATGCAACAGTGTGATTGTTTCGAGACGGTTGTTGGTTCGAATCCCGCTCGAGGAAATGAATTATTTCTATTGCTATGAGAATACAAAGCGCGTCGTTAAGCTTTGCCACTCAACACGCAGTAACTCTACTAAAAGTATAGAAAAACATACGTATACAAAGAAGAAGAAGACTTAGAGTCTTGTGTGAAGACATTTAATTATCTCTTGCTACCTAATAAAATCTGAAGCTCAATTACTAATAATACTTACAGGCAATCATATTTATCGTATTGTTCGGCTTGGTTCTTTGTTAACGATGTAACCGCGGCGTGAAGGCAATCGTTCTGAAAACATAGAATAATTTTAAAATACATATAAAATATAATATACAATTTAATAAATTAATAAATTTATTAAATGTATCATAGTATAAATGTACCATAAATATATTTAGATTGTAATATATTGTTTAACTTTTTCACAAGTTTAGATAAGAGTAAATCTTATTTATTAAATATTATAACTAAGGAAATGTACTTGTTGTTATTACTTTAGGTACTGAAAAACTATTCTTGTTAATAGACAACGTTTCTACGTGTTTCTTAAAAGAATCCAGTCCTTTATTCAATTTGCTTAAACCTTATGTTGAATGGAAAAAAATCATTATCATCTGATAATAATTTATAGACAGGTCGGTTATTGGATACAATAACAAGCCTAATTTATTTCATTCAATATAAACTATTATAAAAGAAAACAAGGAAAGAAATATATATTTTCCCCTACTTAATAAATAACCCATGTTTTCATGGTGTCATATTATCATACACAAACCATAAATCGTACGGCCAGTAGTTTTTCTGATATCTTTTGGGGCAAAATGCCAAATGTTCTTCGATAATATCATAAAAAATCTGTTTCCGAGAAATATCGAAATTGGAATGATTTATATCAAAAACGTTTGTCCGCAAAGTGATAACAGGTTTCTTAAATTAGTTAAATTTTAGCTGAGCCACTTGAGGATGAGGATGAAAATGGCGGGAATAAAACCCACAGCCGCTGCGTTATATTGTAATAGACTTGTTTATTTTATGTAATATATTAATTTAATTATAAATTATCTCACTCTTCTTACTATGTAGACTTAATAACATATAGGCAAATGAGATTGGGTGATGATTTAATTTTGTTTCTTCCATTTGACATATAACATCAAATGGCGAGCACAAGATCGTAATATAAAGTAATAAATACTTTTACATATTAATAAAGCAATAAATACTTTTATTAAATTTTATTTTTCGTACAAAAAATGATATTAATTTACGTCAAAGCATAAACTTTGCCAACAAGAGGCCTGAGCCCAAGTTTCAAGCCCGCCTCGGTAGGGGAAAAATTAATTGCGTAATTGAAGCACGTCCAGATAGCTAGATTTTTTTTGGTTGTTTTATATGAAAACTTATTAAACTTATACTTTACAACGTTTAAAATAATTTATTTTAAATAAAAAAGTAAAATAAAGTAAATGTTTTTTTTAGCACACTGTCTACTACATTAAGCAGGCTGTATGCTTTTGTATATCGGCCCATTTAGTTAAGGCGGTTTTGCAATTTTGGGATTGCAGATTCCATTAGTGACCTCCTGTCATTCGATTACCTGAACTTTTTTGACTTTATAGATTGTGTTGGACCTATATGGGTAGATATTGAATCCTTCCGCGAGCCGTATACTCAATTTTCATCATAGTTCCATTAAGATGACTGTTCACAAGCATACCCTTCCAGATTTTCAGTTTATAATCCAGCATCAGTCGGGTCTCGTCAAAGAGTGCTATGTCGTTTGCTCAGTCATTGGGGCTGATCCTGGATGTAAGCCGAGACAATATCCAGCACAACATTAACAAAAACGAATAAAAAATTCGGACTTCTGCGGGTCTAAGAATGTCATGTTTTTTCCCCGTATGCCTGGATCTAAGTTCTAAGGGCAAAAATGGTGTTTATGGTACCTGATCCTGATTGAGATCCATATTGACTATCAGAGGCAGTTCACTTGCGGTGGTAAATAAAATTGTGCTGCCACTGATGCGACATCGTCCTAGTGTTCAAGATACAATTAAATATGTTAGTAAGCATGAGCACACTAAAAAATCCCAATGATTTTCACGCTTCGATCGGAATATCGTCAGGTCCCCCGCTTTCCCATTTTCAGTTGGAAGACTACACGGATGCCAACTCAGCATCTTTATAAAATAGCTACTCCGTATCTCCTTCACAGCAACTTGCCCTGAAAATATTTCCCTGAAGCACGCGACAACTTATGGATAAGCTTCTGCTACGGTGGTAACTTTTCACTACGGTCTCGCGGCTACGGCACTTTTATTTGCAAGTTTTGCTGCTATCTACTCCAGTCTCTCATCAGGAGAGTTTGGTTGTTACTACTTCTTATAAGCGGTCCTCTAATAACGAATTATCCCCTGTATCTTATTATTCCATCACCACGTCTCCTTGTCGATGACTCGTCCTCTCCTAGAAAAGTTTAAACAATAGTTACCCGCAGTAAAATTGCTGACTGAACTCGATCCCAAGCATCCTGAATAGTTTCAGTATTAGTTGATATATTATGATGGTATGTATCGTTCCATTCAGAAACCACTACTTGAATCTAGGCGTATGTACCTCGGTTAATTTCTTTATCGGAGTAACAAAACAGTCCATGACAAGAAGACGATGTTGGGCCATGAAGCTTTCAACAGGAATGTCTTAACCTTGCTCATATAATACCATCTAGTCAACAGATAATCTATTTGAGCTGAGTGAGGCCCACTCACATACACAATAAAGTGCTGCGAGCTCTTTTGTAAGAACGTATTCACAATGGCCAGATCACACATAAAGAAGAAAATTCGAAAATTGTAACATACTCTACACTACTAAAAAAACCATTATAAAGTTACTACATCTGTAGCTAATTGCATATAAGAATATTGCATATGCCAATGACGAAATTGATTTTTACTATTTAATATATTAGTTTTATTTCATAAAGCGCCTTTTATTTAATCTAATATAGTATGTACATATGTGTTATACATATAATAAAACTTTCTCTAGAATCACCGTTTAGTAAAATATAAATTTAACTAAAGACAATCGAAAAAAGACATCGATTTCATTTTAAAGTTTTTATTTTACTTGAACTGTACGTTACGTACATAATTATTATCTTGTTTTATATGGAAATCCAACTAGATAATTTTGGCTTACACATTTGGGTCACCAATCATTAGAACGAGAATCTTGTTACATAAGTATAAGTGGAAACTTTGTTGGCAACAGTTTTAAGATGCTATAGAATATTTAGGTATTTAATTTTACACTGACTATATATTAAAATACTAAAATATATATTAAAATAAATATTTTAGAACATTTTGGCAATACAAACTTCGAAATTTCTGTTAAGAAAGTCTTCTAATGTCAACCAGTTCCATCTTGACAATTTTGCACCTGGTCGCTTGTGAAGTGAAATTAATATGTACGCATATTGAAATTTAGTAGGAAGATTTGAACGTGACAGGATTTAAATCCATACCAATTAGATTTAAGGAATAAGGACGACGCTGTTATATGACAGTGAAACGTGGGTATTACAGAAGAAGAATGAAAGAAAGATGAATGCTGTGGAGATGCGATCTCTTCGGAGAATATGCAGAGTCAGCTTAACTGATCGAATCTTTAACGAAGAGATACACAGAATGGTAGGTACCAGCAAGGATGTCGCATTTAAAATGAAGAAGAACGTGCTCAGGTGGTTTGGGCACGTCGAGATAATGAATGACGAAAGAATCGTAAAAAATATATATGAAGCAAAAATTAATGGTAAAAGAAGTATGTAGAGGTCTCAATTGACCTTCGAAAACACAGTTCCACCTCGAAATAATACGTGTCGAGCTGCGGAACTCCACGCCACGTGTTGTTTTGTTACAACAGCGAGAAAATGAAAAAAGAATATTTCCATAATTATTTGCTTTTTATTATTAATTATTTATATATAATTTATCGCCTGGATTCGAAATTAGACAACATCGTTTTATCACGCAGAGCTAGCATATAAATGTGTTATTTCTTATTATTTACAAATAGCGTGCCATATTTGTCAGCACTTCGCCAGGGCTCTTACTATATAGTGATGCTACGCGCCAACAATCTCGTGATAAAATGTCTGATATAGCATCGATAACAAAATATAATAAATTCATTTGCATACTATTTTTACAAATAAAGCTGTAGAGTTTGGTTGTTTTTTTAAACGTGCCCATCTCGCGAACTACTTGGTCGAATTCAAAAAATCTATTTATGTTGGATACCACATTATTACGTTATATATATATATATATATATATATATATATATATCTATAATATATATATATATATATATATATATATATATATATATATATATATATATATATATATATATATATATATATATATATATATATATATATATATATATATATATAGACATATAACGTTAACCGTTTTCATGTAACCCACTAACTGTACCCACGGCCAAAGTTACTTCTGATACTTAGAATGTACCACGTGTTAACATTACTCTTTGTTATTTTTATTTGACCACGCGGCAGAAAGCTTTGGTAAAATCTTCTTTTTAGCGTCACGTTGTATCCCGCATATAGGCACAGGGAACCTAGTGTTAGGACACTCCATTCCACGTTTTCCGCCTTTCGTGACATTGAGTGTTAAGTGGCGGAATTCAACACCGTGCTTTGTCTTGTTTGTCCTCAGAGCGAGGAAAATGAATAATTTTCCGAGTCGGAATCGATCTTACAATCTTGGCAATTACAGTCATATCTTCACGCAAATCTACTACATAATTTTCTGTTTGAAGTTTTACGTGTTTTATTTTCCGCTTATTTATTAACACGTTAGGGTCGAGGGTTCATTTCGTACTCCGAAAAATTATTTATTTTTGTCGTTCTGGTAAGGAGAAAAATGTAACCTGAGCACGCAATGTCTCGAAAATTTGGCGGAAAGTGGGGAACAGAATGTTTGCAACCAGCTTCCCAGAGGGAACTACTCTACTCTGATACATGAGGGAAAGCGTAAAGTTGTTTTTTCCTCTTATTTACAACCAGTAAAATTCAATAAAGCGAAAAATGTATATGTTTTGAGTACAAATAATAAATATTGGAAGAACGTATAGTATAGAAATTTTGTGACGTGATTAGCTTAATTGGCTAAGGCGGTTAGATGGTATCCACGAGCCGAGATTTTAATTCCTGCCTGTCCGCCTTCATATAGAATTGTGTGATATCTAAAAATTTTAAAAATATTGCATCCAAATAATTGATAAAGTATTCAAACTATTTATTTGATGTATATTTTTTACGAACTGTCTGCAAGTCTGCAAATTTATATTCATTTTTTTTATTCAATTTCCGTTGAGATTTCGGGGATTCGTCTTTAAATACTCCCCAACACTTCCCAAGGAGAGGGATATAAGCCAATCTACAGCTTTCTACGCTGCGATATTTCGGGTATAACGGAAGAATTTTATAAATATAGACAGGGAAAATGTTCTTCATATCAAGATATTTCAACTTCTTGCGTTATCAGATTTAATATCAGAATCAAATTCTCAACTATCGCGTTTACAGTCTTATAGCACTACAACACACTATCACACTGCCTACACTAGCCACTCTAGCTTCTAAATTCTTAATAATTATATAAAACTAACACTTTGCCAACAAAAAAATAAATGTTAAGCAACTTTTTCCTTACACAATGAAAAACACAAAATAGGGCAATATCATCACTAAATCTGACACTCGCATATGACACACGAGTGTTACGTTACATTGCAGTTTATACGTATATAACGTATTGTAAGGTCAAAGAAGCCGTACTCGACCTATATACGAGAGAGGAATGTCTACAGAATAGTTGAAAGTGAATTATTGAGGCACCGCCGTCTGTCTACCTATTTTATGTTAGACGTGAATTGAAATTGATTTGGGAATATTTTGACAAGATATGCTAGTGTTTCTTGGTTTATATATATTGTATCATATTTTATATAAACATATTGTATATTACTTGTATATTATATAATTAGGTGTCTTACTTAAAAGAATATTTTTAGTGCGTTTTATCTATGAATATTTCTTTACGATCTGGTTAAACAAATCGCTGTATCTAAGCATTCTAATTTTGCAACTTGATACGTAATGTCTTTCTACTTATCAAAAAACAAAGAACACAGTAATTAGACATGTCAAACTGCTAACGCGATGACGTGGGTTCGTGGGTTCACTTAGGGGAATGAATTATTTTCATTTGGCAAATTTTTAACTTTGTGTACATATTTATATAATGTTTATTATCAAGTTACTTTATTATTACATTTCTACAGTTGTACATGTGGCATAACGTAACGCCGCTTTTTGTCACCTAGAGTGGGGTTTTCGTAAAACAGTGAGTCTAGAATTAAAGAAGAAAACAGAGCATGGGATTATTATTAACACTAAGTTTATTCTTCTAAAAATAAGTAAATTATAAATAGTTTTCTCCTCTCTAAAAATACAACAAATAGTACGTGGATAAAATAAATTACATTCGATTATATAAAAGTATACGATATTGCAAGTTAATCACTGATAAAAAGTTGAAGCCAATCAAAAAATTAATAAATAATAAGGTAATGAGAGTTCACAAAGTGGTTCGGCAGTTGTATTATTTCAAATATGATTATTAAATCTATATCAATTTGTACAATAAAATCAACCAATTAATTACAATTATTACTTAATTTACTTATATATATATATATATATATATATATATATATATATATATATATATATATATATATATATATATATATATATATATATGACATATAAATTTGCTATATCTGATCTAATACAATCGTCAAACATGGATAAATACAATGCTACTTACATCAGTTTGTTGATGGCTCGGTTTTTATATCACGGTCACCATTGATACTGGTACACACATACTACTAGTTACAACGTCACGCGAGTGCGCTGGGGTTTGGCAGGTTCGCAACGGGTTCAGGACTGTTGCCTAGTAACATGTTAAACTTATTGTACCATCTATAGTTTTTTAAATAATTAGATGGTCCAATCAAAGAGCCGGTCCAATGATCGCAACCTTCCCCTACAGATTTATTATAAAATGTTGAGATTTTTGCATGTATTTAAAAACTAAAAGGGGTGGCATGCTAATGACATGCTCACCGGACTATATATAATAATATATAGTCTGGGAAGTCTCAATAAAAGAAATGTTCGAAAATCCTGATCTCAGAGATAATATAAGTTAGATTTTGGCGAAATTTACACACATTACGTTTGCAACGTCACTCTGTAAATATGAGCCCCTATACTTTCTATCTTTTGAGATCAAAGTCCACAGCCGCAATGGGAAACCTTAAGTGATCGACCCGACGTAGATAGTCGGATTGCTGAGGTCGTCGCAGTGTTGTACTATGTCAAGTGACTATTATATGTTGTAGAATGGAATAAGAAGATAATATATGAAGTTAATTAACTCTCACCTTTTAGAGGTAAAATTGTATTTGAGTATGTTTCGTAGGACGTATGATGAATGATTTCCATAAATATATTAATATATGAATAAAACTTTAAAGTATGGAAAATGTATCGTATATAAAGCATTCATTATAAATTAATGTACTTTTTGAGTTTATTTATTCGCAATAACTTTAGAAAGTTACTGTACATATTTTTGTATAACTTTTATCGATTATAAGAATGCTTGCCAAAGAAGCTATCATTAACATGCAAATCCCCATATTGCGGTACTTCCATATTGGAAAACTTAGTCAAACATTGTTTTAAAAACTTTTGCGTCATGCGGTACGTCCATACGTAAGTTACACTAAAAAAGTTATCGTGAAAAAGTTCCTTCAAAAACCTCGAAATAAAGAATAAAGAATAAAATGAAGTAAGATTAATTGGAATAGGCAGTTGTTAAAATTTACATATGAAAACGAAAAGGTTAGTTCAATTAAGTTTTAAAGCAGCTACTGAAGTTCACGTTCCAAAAATCATCTTCGAATGTGTCACCACCAGTGACCACAGCTAAAACAAATCGAATCATACTTTCATCTACAGGGTTCATACCAAACACTTTACACTCTTCACTAAAGCAGCTTGACCTTTGATATTTTGATATTTGATATACATCCAATTACAAACGCAAATTGCAGTCAAACTGAAAATATGCCGAATTGTTAGAATTTTTTAATCATTATAATGTAACTAATATATCTATAATATAGAAAATAGATCCACAGCAGTGGGGGAAATTTTAATAAAATTTTAATACCTTTTGAATAATAATAATAATTCATTTATTTATTCTTTCTGCAAAAATTTTTTTAATACTACTTTCTAATGTGGCCTTAGTGGAACAGCGTCAGATTATAAGTGAGATGGTTGTGGGTTTTAATCCCAGTCGGATTGTGTAAAATCTTTAATTGTTCACAGTTATGTACTTATTTATGAAATAAATAAATAAAATACAAAATCACAATAAACCCAGATAGAAAATATGTACCAAAAGCACGGAACACTAGTGTCCAGTTGTGATTTATTAATAAAAATACCCCACTCGGAGCAATTAATTACTTTCATTTTCCCACTGTGGTAAGACAAAGGCGTAGGTAGCAAGCATTACATTCTGCGAAATGTACAACTATGTCTCAAAATTGGGTAAAAATTGAAAAATAGAGTAGCTTGACAATAGCCATTATTTCTGTTTACTTATGAAACCATACATACCTATATGTGTACAAAGTTACAATTTTTTTATATTATATATAAAATTACATATATATATATATATATATATATATATATATATATATATATATATATATATATATATATATATATATATATATATATATATATATATATATATACTCGTACATAGTACAGAGATTTTTTAGGACAATTTTTCATGTCACCTACCCACGGTGTGAAATAGGAAACCTTAAGTGATCGACCAAATAGATAGGATTCCGGACGGAAGAATAGGCATTTCGGTGTCGAGTGACTAATGGCACGATTTTTTCCACCAAAGCAAATTCAAACAACGTTATGGTGGACCAATTTTGGGCTATTTTTATTGTTTTCTCTATTTATATATATATATATATATATATATATATATATATATATATATATATATATATATATATATATATATATATATATATACATATATATATATATATATATATATATATATATATATATATATATATATATATATATATATATATATATATATATATATATATATATATATATATATATATATATATATATATATATATATATACATACATACATTTTATAGGTTTATTCCTATTGAGGTTGTCCGTATAATAACCAATACTTGTTTTTGATGTTATTTAGCTAATATGACAATACTACAACTCTTAAAAAAGAGGTTTTTGAGCCAATAGTAATCATATAAAACACATTCAAATATATATGTCATAAAAATATTTTCTTCTGTCTTTATATACAACGTTCACAGCTTTTTTGTCATACAAACATATTTTATTTACCTATAGATTACTCTTGAAAGAGCGACGAATACTTGGCCATGTGAAAGACATTACATTAGAAAACTTAAAAAATTAGGAGAGTTCTTCTATATAGTGCCTGTGTAAAACACATAAACCTTCCTCTCGAATCATTATATCTATTACAAAAAACCGCATCAAAATCTGTTGCAACGTTGAAAAGATTTAAGCATACATACGGACAGACAGCAGAAAGCGACTTTGTTTTATACTATGTAGCATACTATATAAAAGAAGTTTGTTTTCAGCTAATTTTCCCAAGTCGCCTTAAATTATTTTGCTGAAACAATAATTACCTATTATATCACAACTAGACTATATAAATATTTTCCTAGTTCAGTCCAGTGGGAGCTATCAAGGCAAATTGATGTATGTACGCTGAGGCATAAACATTGAGACGCTTCCGTTCTATTCTAATTTCAAAACAAAAGGCTCAATATCATAAAATAATTAAACAAATATAATTTGATTAAAAAAATGTTCGAGATATAAAAATACTGTACAATTTTTATCATTTATTGCATTTATATTCAATCATCATAATTAGACTCAGACAAAGCAAGACGACAAACTTGTATTGTATAACATAATACATACGTTTTCGTTAGATCAATCACTCTTAAAATATAATAGCAAGAGCATGAGACAAGCAAAGCCCTTGTTATCTGGCATTATTTCGAAAACAAAACCATGAGATGAGTCAAAGAGAATATTTAGGATTTTCAAGCTCATTTAAGTAATAAATGGGAGCTTTACATCAAATATTGCGAAAAAATGTACCGTTTCCTTAACTTTTGAATTTTGGAGCTTTTTAAATTATTGTTAAAGACAATTTCTATGGAAATTGAGTATGAATATTTCTACTTTTCATTTTTGAATGAAATAAATAATACATTTTACATATCTCTTTAACAGGATTAATACTGTTTAGTTTTGTTTAGATACGTTGTCAGTCTATTTGTGATATTGGACTACTCTAAAGTCTTCAAACACCCATTTATGCAATATATATATACAACTAAACTGGTTTTTTGTTTCATTTAAAATGTTATAAATTTCGAATATGAAATATTTAATTTTATATACATATGTTATTTATTTTTATATATTAGTCTAGATATGTTAGTCTAGGTATGTGCAAAATTCTCTTGGAATAAAGCAATATTTTGTATTTCAATTTAAGTAAGTAATATAATATATTGCACATCATCGTTTTCCTCTATTCACTTAGTACTTAAGTTATTGCGGACATTAGTTCTTTATTGAATGCCAGAACGCCTCCTCTTATCTAACTTGGTTAAGAAATTTTGTATCCTTTTATTTGTCCAAAGCTTCTTAATATTTATATTTATTCATTTTTTATACGTTTTTGTATAAAAATAGACGAGGCGACGACGAGCATAAAATTTTGACGCACTAGTGCTGTTAACCGTATAAGCGACGAATATGGGATCGATCGTTAAGTACTTTACTTGATATTTTTTATACTTTTTTGCATGATACTTTTTCCGCTCTGATAAAACAAAGAGCGACGTTAAGTTCCACCACTTCCGAAAACTTTTGACACTAGGCTTTATATGCCTAACCTGTTATGTGGGGTAAAGCGTAACATAGGGTTATTCTAACTTGAAATAAAAAAAAGTTTTCCTCATAAGTATTTTATCCACGTAATTGAATTGTCAACTATTCCAATACGAAAGTTACGCCTCGAAATAAATAACTGAACTTTATCGCACTACGTTTTCAGATTCTTTAAGGGTTGCCCTCTTTGGAATGAAGAAGTATTACAAAATATCAAAAGGGCGTGTATACTAAATTAGAATATACGTTTTATAGCGGCCGCCGTGGCGCATCAGAAAAGATCTAAAGCTGTTTGATTTCATTTCATGAGATTTATTTAGTTTTTCAGTTTATTTTATATAAAGGTAGTTAAATACTATTTTACCTATATATGTGAAAGAAATAGAACGTGAATCCAAATGCCAATACATTCCTTTTTATTTTATCCATATAAGGCCACCGTGGCGTAGTACGAAAGATTATGCTTGAGAAGAGATATTTAAATTTTTCCACTTTGTTAACAAAAAATTTGGCGTTGAGTCTCACTCAGCACACAATGTCCGGGACATTTAGGAGATTCTTTTTAAGTAGTTTAAGTTATTTTAACCTATGATTTCTACTACAAGTATAACTGACATTTTTTTTATATTTGTAAATATCAGCTCTATCTTTAATTTTTTTGTATTCACATTTTAATATTATTAGCTATCGAAAACCATACAATTTTTACTAAATTTATCCCGATTGATGTTTTTTTATTGATACCTACATCCATACAAAATATCAGCATCAATTTTATTTCTTTGTGAAATAAAAATTAAAAGTAAAGTACTTTTCTATTCCATTCAAAATTTATCATTTACGTAAGTAAAACTACCAAAATTATTCTTTCATATAAAAACAGCAATCATATTAGAATAGCAATATATGAATGAATCAAAATAAAATTAATTGTACGCAATTCGTCGATGCTATAACAAATGGAACCCATTTGACAAAAAAATATTGTTTTATAGCTTTTTATTAGCGTTCACTTTTATCTTTATTTAGAATTGAATTAATCATATTACCAAAAAGTGCAACTGTGTCTAACAGGCAAGTCATCAAATGGAAAGTTAGAACTTTTTATACAAAGATAAACAGGAAATATATATATATATATATATATATATATATATATATATATATATATATATATATATATATATATATATATATATATATATATATATATATATATGTGTTTCTCTTTTGGAAATTGTATCCGGTCGGGTCAATAGTATCCGGTCCTTTGGAAGGCTTGCGTGGGGAAAGTGGTCCAACACGTAGAGGCCGCTTAGGAAATATAAACCATTTTACATTTCATTAATATTATTATTTATTGTACACCCAACTAAAGGTACAGAAATACAATAAAAACATAATTATTGGAACAGGTGACCTTAATGCAGAGGAAATAACACATAAATAATTCAAATTAATCTGATATACAATAATATAATTAACTACTGTTTATGTAGAAACGTGATAAATTAATACACTAATTCCGTTAATTGGCCATTGAGAGGATTACTAAGATATATTCATATACACTGTAATTAGGCTGGTAGGAATATAGCAAATATCATTGGCCTAGTTCAATTTTATATACAAATATCCATGTTAATACGTATATCTCTACGTATATATATTATTTATAAAAGCCTTTTTCTTTATAATATTTATCTTACCTTAGTACGGAATACTCGTAACTTGTATTTGTCAACATGAAAAGTGAAAAATCATAATTTTAAATCATCATAATACTACTGACTCGCTCGCGACTTCGCCCGCTTGATCGATCTCGGACAAAAAGATAGATAGACAGACAGACAAAAAATTCAAAATATTTGCTTGTGCTTTAGTAAGGTGTAGGAACTAAAGTATATGAACTCGTAAAAATTCTGATATTTTGAAATTGAAATCACAAACAGGCACTCCAATTTTATTTATATGTATAGATGTATAGATTTACTACATTACTATACTATCTACTTTTAATAACATATTATAATATTTACTATGACAGGTATATATAAGAATTTTATGAATATTTTAAAACTAATCAGTTCTTAAAGCCAAAAAAGACAAATTTCGGGCCACACAGCTGTGAAAAAATAAAAAAAAAACATCCACGAACTATTAGTAATTAAATTTATATTTTACACATGATGTTCCAGAGTCAGAACAATAGAATACATAATGTGACCTGGTTGTTTAAACTGTAACAATTGAACTTTTTCATCAAAATCAACTAAAATTTAACGTTACGCATTTTTTTAACTGGGCTGGGCAAAAAGAATCTGGCTAAACTAAAACATTGTTTTTTTTCGATTTGCGCCCAAATGGACATGAATTTAGTGCGTTCCCCTAAGCTGGGATTGAACCCACAATCTTTGCATTTTCAGTCTGTCGTTACCCCATTACACCAGGGTAGCACGATGGAAAATATACGAAATACGAATGGATCATTTCCGTATCACGCGAGGCGCCTGTTTTAATATTAACAGGGCTACGAAATACGGATGCAGTTTTCTCGCTTTTGAAGTGCCGTATTGCAAAATTCAATAGCACTTCTATCTCTGCGTCAATCGAAAATGCAGGAGTAAATACTTTTCGCTGTGTTACTTTAACGGTGAAAGATTAAAAACGGTGCTTACATTGAAATTGTAAATTTAATGTATATATATATATATATATATATATATATATATATATATATATATATATATATATATATATATATATATATATATATATATATATATATATATATATATATATATATATATATATATATATATATATATATATATATATATATATATATATATATATATATATATATATATATATATATACATATATATATATATATATATATATATATATATATATATATATATATATATATATATATATATATATATATATATATATATATATATATTTATATACTTTTGCTTTGTTATGTACTAATATTGTGTATTACATTGAAATAATAAACCATTTTGAAAGAACCATCATGATGTATTCTACAAATAGCAGGATAGACAGAGGGCATCTAGTGTTAACACACTCCGTTTTTCGCTTTTTGTCCAATTTTAAAGACATTGTGTTGAATGGCAGAATATTACTATGTGGCTTATCTTGTTATTAGAGCGAGAAAATGCGCAGAATACCTCCCAAGCTCAAGGGACTGATATACAAGAGCATTATCCGACTGGTTATTTTATACGGCAGCAAATGTTGGCCAGCATTATCTCAGCACACCCAGGGGCTTCACGTCGCAGAGATGAAGATGCAGAGGTGGATGTGTGGCGTTACGCGGTCCGACCGCTTACGCTACACATTCATTCGAGGTTGTCTTGGGGTCCGTGACGTAGCGGATGAGCTCCAACAGCGTCGCCTGAGATGGTATGGCCATGTTATGCGCCGACCTGAGAACTATGATGAAAGAAAATGCCTTGATATGTTTGTTCTTGGAGTTAGACCACCCGGACGGCCAAAGAAATGATGGCTGGATGTCGTGACGCAGGACATGAGAGCCAACATATTGTCCACTGAGGAAGTTAAAGACCGAGCAAAGTGGAGTAAACTTAGTTGGAAGACAGACCCTGGCAAACGAAGCCGAAGAGAGAGCGAGAAAATGACAGTGGGAATCGAACCCAGAAAACCAGTATCACTTCTTTATTAATTGTTCTCAAATTCCATATATCATATACATGACCTAAGAAATTGTACATAAGTGTAAAAAAATTATTGCTGCTGACAAAACTGACATATTTAGAAAACAAAAGCTAAAAATATCTTACCAGATCCATTCACATGTAAACCAATCACATGCCTCAATCACTGATGGATTTTGTAGTTCACGCCTTTCGAGTTCACAATTGAACATTGACGAGGATGAATCAATTGGATATATTCACAATTCGTACCATTTTATTCGGAACTTTTTTAAAGAAATAAAGGCTCTCCATGTATTTTTCTCTTTTATTTAAGATGAGTTTGGTGACCAATTTCTCTATTTTTTTTCTTTAATCTACACAATTTTAGGTGAGGCTTAGGAACTAACGGTTGAAGTTAATATTTTGCTGTTTAGTAATAGCCATATATAATGCTTTATGAGGTTGGTACCATCCTATACCTGGTATTTGGCAGTATGTATTCAAATTTTAAAATTAACCGTAAATTTCAATATTCATAGCAGATTAGGAAATAATTTATATGTTAATTGGCCTTCGGGGGGTAAACTAAATAAAGTAACTGTTGACGAGGTTTTGTAATTCTTCTATTTTTCGTTTAGTTTACTTAAAACTACTTATTTGAAATTTAATAATATTCATTTTAATTCAAACAAAATAATAATAAGTTACCATTATATTTAATACAAGACCCGGACGTTAAAATATGTAGTTCCATGATCTGTGACAACAATTTTATATTAAGTTGCTATAAATTTTAAATTGATAATATATAATATATTAAACGTGCTAATTTTTATAATATGCGGCATCTGCTATTTTTCAGGGTTTTGAAAATGAATTTAGTGATATCTCACTCTAATTTCTCCTTTTTTGCTTATCCCATCACACTGCTGAATGCTAAGCCTTCCTCGTAGAGCACCTACGGTCCGTGTAGTGTCGTTTTCATAATTTACTTTTTAGTTTGTTCATATATGTTTAAAAAACATACTGTCAATTTTTATCAAAGAATTTATATTCAGCATTTTCATATATGTATGTAGCCGTCCACTACACTTCAAAAACAACATATCTCATAAAATATGTATAAGTCAATTTAAATTAAGTAAACCATATTCATATTATTAATTGATCTTTGGACTATCGTGGTGCAGCGCAACGCAAACGCGATGTTTATGGGTTCGATTTCCACTTGGGGAGAATTCATTATCTTCATTTTCCTCGTGCTGGCAACAAGACAAAAAAAACAAATATCTCGAAAGGCGGAAAATCAGTAACAGATGGAGTGTCTTAACACTATGTGCCTACCCCACTTTTCCCACAGCGCGAAGCTAAAAAAATATCTTTTATAATATAGACTCTACCTTTAGTTTGTCAACAGCACCATATTATGAATATTAAATTTATTTTCCTGTCACTAAACTATCACCCGTCTGGCTCTCCCATACATGTCTCAGAGTTTCCTTACAAGGACTATTAATCATCACTAATTGCTCTATCGCTTAACAGACGGCTTCCTTTTCTGATAGCAATTAAAATTGAATAATCTGAATCGCTTTGTGTACCAAAAACTAATGCGCGTATTATGTCTTATCGAATTACCATTACATTAGTATTACATAATAACTGGTTTCAGTCAGAGTGTCTTGTAGAACGAAGTCTGAAATTCAAGTTTCTAATATAAAGTATGCAAATAACAATTTAAGAGATGTTTAAATGTAGTATCAATGTTTAAGTATTTATTGCAGCAATACAAATAAGCTTTATTAAAAAAAGCAATGTCCACTATTTTATAATTAACAATTAAAATGATATACTATATTGATGTAAGCTCTTCGCAAGGGGAATATTATACTTGCCTTATCATTTTTATTATTATATATAATTATGAATAAATTCTTTACTTTACCCTACCCGTCAACATGTTATCTTAAATAGGGACGGAGAAATGAAAACAAAAAAAAATATGTGGAGTAAATCGTTCTATTTAAAATTTATTTATAATGTTCAATAAAAGTTACATTATAAAGTAGTCTAGTAGTCCACTCCAGGAACATATTTTAAATATAGTCATTTTTAGGATTCAAAATTACAGCTATGATTTCAGTACGCTGTGTACTGAAATCATAGCTGTAATTTTGAATCCTAAAAATGACTATATTTAAAATATGTTCCATTCACTAACCTGATATAAAGTGTTACAAAAAAGTAGAGAGAGGACTATTTTAATACTAAAATAAATTAAAAAAATAACCTGACGCTATCTCCTGCACAAAGTAGACAGAACGAACCTAGTAAAAGACTCTATTCCCCAAATTTTGAGTCATGGCGCTGAACTCAACGCCAATGTGCGGCGTTGAGTTCAGCACCACCAGAAACAAGAAATCAAATAATTCATTATCTCCAAAATTCGAATCCACTACCGTCACGTTTACAGTCATACGCTATGCCGCTGACTATCATATACGAGGCACGCGTAAAGATAAACAAAATATACAAACAACGTATGTATATGTAAGTTGATAAGTTAACTTTATATAAATGTAAGTTGTAGTATATAAATGTAAGTTGATAAGTTAACTTTTGTGTAAACCAGTTGAAAGGATGATAGATTGATGTGTAAACGTGTAGACCCATTAGCGTTGGTTCAAGTGAATTCTATTTTTAAAGTGCCGTCTTCATCGTGTCTTGGGCAAATCTTTAAGAAGTTTAACCTAAACGTCTCTATTTAACTACATAGCTTATTATTTTCTTAGATTTTAGTTATTTGTACCTAATTTTTGGCTGTTATTTTTTTATATGCGTTATCGTATAGCAGGGTTGGCGGAGTTGGAGTAAATCTAGTCAAGACACTACGTTCTCCGTTATATATTGTATTCTGAGATACTAAACTCGATGCCAAATAATTATAATAATAATTAAATAATAATTCACAACGGTATCTTTGGAGGAGTGCTCTTTTTGTTTCGCCTATTTGGAAGTATTACACTGAAGCGGCCTAAATACCTAAGTATAAAACCTATATGAATTCATATCGTGAAATACACGAAGCAACCAACCCATTTAAATATTATTAATAATTTTGTTTCAAAAGATTTATCTATTGTTTTAAATTATCTACTTAAATCAACAGCACTGCACCCGCATTAGCAATACCATAATTATGATAAAATTTTCATTTACATTTCAAAAGTTGCCTAAAACACTGTTTGTAGAATTTATAATTATAATTACATATTTTACTTACTAAATGCAATTATTTAGTTGGGAATTTTATAAGAGTACCGTACTCCATAATAATATAAAGGAACCATTTTTCTCAGGAGGATAACAAGGTCAAATTAACAACAAACATCCAAATGTAAGTGCACAGTCCCTTGAAGCACAAACAAACGTCTAATTCGACGTAATCAAAAGATACAAGCGCTTATGTTTCAGGTTTTCAGCATATTGTAGGGAAATGAGAACATATAGGGTGCTTCTTGTTGACCTAGAATTATGAAATTTGGGAACAAGTGAGAACTTAAGAGAAGAACAATAGTACAAATAAATAAAATAATTAGAAATTTGAAAATTTATAAGTCAAACACACTAAAAAATAAATATATATATATATATATATATATATATATATATATATATATATATATATATATATATATATATATATATATATATATATATATATATATATATATATATATATATATATATATATATATATATATATATATATATATATTCGAATTTTGGAGATAATGAATTATTTGATTTCTTGTTTCTGGTGGTGCTGAACTCAACGCCGCGCATTGGCGTTGAGTTCAGCGCCATGACTCAAAATTTGGGGAATAGAGTCTTTTACTAGGTTCGTTCTGTCTACTTTGTGGAGGAGATAGCGTCAGGTTATTTTTTTAATTTATTTTAGTATTAAAATAGTCCTCTCTCTACTTTTTTGTAACACTTTATATCAGGTTAGTGAATGGAACATATTTTAAATATAGTCATTTTTAGGATTCAAAATTACAGCTATGATTTCAGTACACAGCGTACTGAAATCATAGCTGTAATTTTGAATCCTAAAAATGACTATATTTAAAATATGTTCCTGGAGTGGACTACTAGACTACTTTATAATGTAACTTTTATTGAACATTATAAATAAATTTTAAATAGAACGATTTACTCCACATATTTTTTTTTGTTTTCATTTCTCCGTCTCTATTTAAGATAACATGTTGACGGGTAGGGTAAAGTAAAGAATTTATTCATAATTATATATAATAATAAAAATGATAAGGCAAGTATAATATTCCCCTTGCGAAGAGCTTACATCAATATAGTATATCATTTTAATTGTTAATTATAAAATAGTGGACATTGCTTTTTTTAATAAAGCTTATTTGTATTGCTGCAATAAATACTTAAACATTGATACTACATTTAAACATCTCTTAAATTGTTATTTGCATACTTTATATTAGAAACTTGAATTTCAGACTTCGTTCTACAAGACACTCTGACTGAAACCAGTTATTATGTAATACTAATGTAATGGCAATTCGATAAGACATAATACGCGCATTAGTTTTTGGTACACAAAGCGATTCAGATTATTCAATTTTAATTGCTATCAGAAAAGGAAGCCGTCTGTTAAGCGATAGAGCAATTAGTGATGATTAATAGTCCTTGTAAGGAAACTCTGAGACATGTATGGGAGAGCCAGACGGGTGACAGTTTTATGACAGGAAAATAAATTTAATATTCATAATATGGTGCTGTTGACAAACTAAAGGTAGAGTCTATATTATAAAAGATATTTTTTAGCTTCGCGCTGTGGGAAAAGTGGGGTAGGCACATAGTGTTAAGACACTGCATCTGTTACTGATTTTCCGCCTTTCGAGATATTTGTTTTTTTTGTCTTGTTGCCAGCACGAGGAAAATGAAGATAATGAATTCTCCCCAAGTGGAAATCGAACCCATAAACATCGCGTTTGCGTTGCGCTGCACCACGATAGTCCAAAGATCAATTAATAATATGAATATGGTTTACTTAATTTAAATTGACTTATACATATTTTATGAGATATGTTGAAAGCACAACAAACGTCTAATTCGACGTAATCAAAAGATACAAGCGCTTATGTTTCAGGTTTTCAGCATATTGTAGGGAAATGAGAACATATAGGGTGCTTCTTGTTGACCTAGAATTATGAATTTGGGAACAAGTGAGAACTTAAGAGAAGAACAATAGTACAAATAAATAAAATAATTAGAAATTTGAAAATTTATAAGTCAAACACACTAAAAAATAAATATATATATATATATATATATATATATATATATATATATATATAGATATATATATATATATATATATATAATATATATATATATATATATATATATATATATATATATATATATAATATATATATATATATATATATATATAGATATATAGATATAGATATTATATATATATATATATATATATATATATATATATATATATATATATATATATATATATATATATATTGGGACAACGTCGGGTGCCATGATGGCCTCATTATTTCTTCACCCACCTCATCCATCATTTTAATCGAATTATAATAAAAAATTCAAATATAATGTGTGTAAATTTCAAAATAATCTATAAACACAGTAAACCAAATACCATTAGTTATAATAAAAATAATTAGCAACAATCTCGTGATTACGTTACTTGCATAATAATGTATGTATGTATGTATAATCGTTTTATCAGTTCGTTTGTGATAACGACATTGACATTTCTATAGAATGTAGAAGTTTGTGTTATGGGACATATTAGAGCCAATTATTTGTTTATATTGTTTTCAGAATATAATTACATAGGTTTTTAACAGTATCGATATTTACTAACTAAGATCGATTTTTTGTTATGGGTATATGTTATTTTTTTAGGAATTAAGAGCCTCCGTTCCTGGCTTTTCAAATGGCGGAACTTAAATTCACGCTGTCTTGATAAATTTTATAATAATTAATTCTACCCAGAGTGGGAATCGAACCCACAAGAAGTATGAATTTAACATACATATTATGTTTTACTGAAAAATATATTTATATTTATCATCATTCAGATAGTTTCGATAACAGATATGTTTGTATTTATATCATTCTATTTTTTGTCGATTCAATGTATTAGACGCAAAGGTTTTATAGGAAGCTTTATATTTTTAACAGCGTCGTAAAGGCTTGCTAGATTTCTAATACTGTGTTTTACAGCCTGGTTACGACAAATTTGATATTCTAGAAGAAATAAATGTAGTAACAGAATATTATACCTAGTCTAGTTTGAATTTAAATATCACCTTATGTATATATATATATATATATATATATATATATATATATATATATATATATATATATATATATATATATATATATATATATATATATATAGATATATATATATATATATATATATATATATATATATATATATTATATATATGGTCTTACCAGTTTTATCTAGAATTATGTCTGTTTAAAATTCAGTAGCTAATATTTGGTAAGCATACCTCCTAGCACCTCATGGTTCAATGGGACAACGTATGGTTATAAACACGGCGGTTGTAGGTTCGAGTCTTACTCAAAAACATAATAATATTTAAATTATTTTCATTTTTCAGCATTAATGCGGAAATATTTTAAATTATTTTCTTTTTTCAGCATTAATGCGACAAAGCGTTGCTTTGAGATTTACTTTCAACACGCAATGTATCAAATTATTACATTAAAAGAGAAAGTATTTACACTAAAATCTCTCTGCTCACCTTTTTATGCGGGACAAAGCTGAAAAAAATTGCAATCATTTGTCAAACGGAGTAATAAATCACTCAGGTAAGTAAGACCTTAATCGCTTAAACCCTATACCGACTATAACTGTCGATATGGCACTGTAGTTTTCCTATTATATAACAGGACTACAGTGGATATCTCAAATGCAATCATTGCTGAGCGGAAATGGGCTTTCTGCCTCACAAGTCAACGACGGTATGCTATCACAGGCATTATAATGCAAGTTAACATGATCTGTCGGTACGTACGTTGGTTACCTTTAACTATATTATGTAAAATGAAAGTATATTTTTTTTATATGGCACTAAAGTGTCTCACGGTAACAGCGATGGTTGTTGGTTCAAATGTTACTCAGAAGAAAGAGATTTTCCCAAGCTCGGGTTCAAGTCAAAGCGCGCCAAATCCCTACCAGTAGTCAACCTTTTTTTTTTAATGTACAGAGGTAATCTCTGTATGTTCCAAATAATTAAAAACAATATTTTTAATTTTTCACTTAATACACAATGTCTCAAATTTCGACGGGACAAGGTTCGAGTCTAGATACGTTTAATTTTTTTTTTATAGTACGTGAATAAAATTTCTAAAATGTTAAATTTTGAACGTATTTATGAACCATCAGGAAAATAAAAGATAGAGTTGTATCTCAACTCACTTTAAAAATGTCGCAAAATTTCAACTCACTTTAAAAATGGATAGAAGATACTTTATGGACTTAGGATTTAATACTCGTGTTTGTAGTGCAGACGAACTTGGTATAAACACGAGTTCATGCGAGAACAAACTTAGACAGCAAGTAACAAAGTTCTCTTCCCTAAATATATCCACCTAATCTCATATAGCGTACTGTTTTGAAGGCTTTCGCCAAATTCTGCAACTGCAGCAATTTGCTATATGGCTGTATATATTTATCTCATTTTATGAACAAACTTATATTCTTCTTATGTTTAAATATTGTATTGATATTTGAGGCCTCGCGACACAAATACTAATATTATAGTAGTTATTAAGAAAATGATATCAAAATATAATACATATTTATATTTATGTATTTTCATTGCATTTAGATACTTTAATTTTAATTTACAATTTAACTGAGATTAAATTATTTAATTACACTTAACATTTAATTATATCTCTGGAAGCAATTAGAAAATATCTTATTCACAATAATAATACCATATAGTCTTTCAACCAATGACCAAAACAAAAACAAAATTGACATTAACGCCCTAAACATGCTATTAAAGGCAAATTGACACAAAGTGCCACGATAGGGATATATTTTCTTAACCCTATAACTACTTACAACCCACCATTAGTGAAAATTACACATTTGCTTCAACGAACGTGTTATTGTAGATGGATGGAATCTATTGACAAGGTTAACCCTTTAAGTTACCGTAATAGGGCCCCAGGTCACAATCTGCATAATTTACTTCTAATATTGTGGTTCACCTTATGTTAATTAGTTTCGATAATATATTCTTCTGTACTTTTATTTTATAGAATAAGTAGTATCTTTTTGTAAGTAGGAAGAATTTCTCTGTTTTCTCTCTTTTTAGATTAATTGGATTCAATTTACGAACACAACAGCGTCTGACTATAATGTGAGTGAGAATTGTCAGTTCGGTCCACCCTAAGAAGCGAATTATTTTAACTTCCATGCTCTGGTAAGACAAAACTTCAGCATTGAGTTCCATCATTCAACCAATACTGTAAGCCTCTTTGCCTACTTCGGCGATATACGCGATATAACGTTCAGTAGATTCTAGCTTTACGTTGTATCCCTATGAATTTATGCGTATGTTATAAAAGTAAGTTAAGAAGCACTTAGCTTTATAGTTAATAATTATAATAAATTTGCATATTAATTGAATCAAAACGATCAAGTATACACAAAAATAACATATAGTATATTTATAAGTTATTTTACGTGAAGAAAGGCCTTTGCAATCCAAAATTAAATTACTATACTGAAGATAAATAACTTTAAGAACTTAAGGAATAAGTCAAAGCTTGAAAGCTTAGCCTAACTTACCGAAGGAGCCGTCAGCAGTTTTAATGCCTCACTGAGATGTTTCAGTGTAAGAGTGTCCCCATCTTCCTCTTCTGGACCAGGTAGATGAACTGAAGACTGTCTGGACCGGAACTCCTTTTTGCCGGAAGTACCTCCATTTGCAAATTGATGTTGGGAGGTCGCGCGGCGGAATGGACACGACATGTTTGCTCAAATTCCAATCAAGTCATATTATTTCTCACTAACACTTCACTGTTTATTTTACCTGAAACAATATATATTGAGTGATTAATTAATATCTTTGCTATAATTATAAAGATGAAGCGCTTATTAGATTAATTATTTTTAAATTTTCATTTAATTTCATTAGTAACTATAGATTTTCGTGGCATTATTATAATCGATGTGGTCAAAATGAAAGTCATATGGTGTCGATACATCCTAGTATTTCAATTCCAATTACATAGCAGTGCTTATTAAACGAAAGCTTCAAATAGGTACAACGCTCAATGTTTACGCCTCACAAACACTCCCTAAGTGTTCATTATACTAACGAATTAACGGAAACGATAATGAGATACAATTTTGGGTAAGCTTGAACACGTACTTGATTAAGCGAATGGGAATAAACGGATGAATGTGAAATAGGAAGCTTTTGGTTATAACTTTTTTATATAAATTTATATTTTAGAAAAGAAGTTTATTTTGTATATATATAATATAAATTATATATATGTATATAAATTGTCATTTTACATCTCGCTTATGTAAACGAGATATTTTTGGACTATCACACGAATAATTGTTTTGTTAGTGATAATTTATTACATTCTCCATTTTCATTTACATTAGGATACTTTCATTTGGTAGGCATAATCCAACTTTACTAATAAACACTACAAAAAAATTGAACCTTCGATCATTTTCAAATTAAAACACTTCCCAACAACTTGTTACTGATATATTATATTACATTCAAATATTAAATTAAATTCAAAATTTCTACGTATATTAAATTGAAAGTGAAAGCTAATAACTAAAGTTCACCGTATAATTTTATCAAACTGCAATAGGGTTAGTCAGGTCTCTTGTGTGCATAGACGTTTTATTCATTACTGGATTAAATATGTTTAACTGTTTTGTAGTCATTATTTTATGAAAATGAAAATTAAGAATATGTGACAAATCGAATTATTTTACCACAAAAAAAAACAGCACCTCTACTTTCAAAATGGTTTAAACATCTGAGGTAAGTTATTAATTTAGTAAAATAAACAATAAATATTGGAGGGAAGTTACATAAAAACCTTGGCCTTTGCAATTACAATTACACGAGCTTGCTTAATTTTATGATTATTTTTTGTCTTTCTTTATCGCTCACATTTAAGACGTTTGAAGGTTAATTGCAGAATTCAAGGATAGAGAATGAAAAAAAATTAGTGTAAAACAAACCCACAACCGTCGTATTTATCACAAAACGGCCTCAATATTATACGAATTCAAAGTAAAAAAAAAATTCTATATTCAAATATTATATAGTTAGAAATCTCCACCTACCCTCCACTGACGTGAATGACAACATTATAAAACTAGCCAGCTTAGTAGCGGACTGCTCATTATTCTGTGAGATTTCGACAGTACGTCGTGGTCGTTGTGATTTGTATTATTTAAATAATTGTGATAATTATTCATGTAAGTACGTTTTTTAGTTATATCGGTGATTCCTTTCGGTTAGTACTAATTTATGTAAAAGTTTGATTACCATAAATGTAAATAGTGCTGGATTGTTATTCTTTTAACAAACCTGCATTAGAATCCTATATATATATATATATATATATATATATATTATATATATATATATATCTATATATATATATGTATATATATATATATATAATGATATATATATATATATATATATATATATATATATATATATATATATATATATATATATATATATATATATATCTATATATATATATATATATATATATGTATATATATATATATATATAAGAAAAATAATATTGGCAAATGATAGAGTCTTATATAAGACTACGAAAATTACATCATCTCAACCCCAGGGACTAGGTTAATCTCACATAATTAATATCTTGTTCACCCTTAATGCAAAGGTCAGACGGCAATTGCTCTTAATAACTAAAATCTATTAAATATGTTATATTTATATAAACTAAGCTAAGCCTACAATATTATTATATATCATTTAGTTTGTATTCTATATGTCTTTAAATATAATATACAGTAAAACTGAATGTTTGTACGCGCATATAAAAACTTTTTTAATTTATAGTTATATTGTAAACTTTTGTTATTGTATAATCATCAGGTTTAAAATTTCCTAGACAGGTCCATACATGGCATATAATTGATTTGATAACTATAACACCTGTTAGGAACCGTAATAGATTCAACTATAATAGATAAAAAAATATTTACTTGGCACGTTTTTGATCATGATAAGTATTTTTCGATGACATACAAAAATCAAAGGTTTCACAGTAACTCTAAAAGATTAGATGCTTAATGCAAGAGCCATTATGGTCACTTGAATAAATTTGGCGGTGCCAAATAGCTTAGTACGAAATGGGTGTGTTAAAAGTTTTATTTATATGACATATCGTTGTTCTATTTCCATTAAAAACAAATTTCATAGAACAAATTCTATATAGAACTATGACTAAACACATCAGATAATACCATAATTGATAGTCTGTATATGTCAATACAATGGTATAATCAATACCTAATTTGTCTCAAAATATTAATTAGCAGATTTCAAACATCATTTCAAAACAGTTATGTGGGGAATTTCAATTGTTATATTACAGATATCTTAACCCCAAATGCATGCTCAAGACATTTTCGTGAGGAAGATAACTACTTACGGTCAGGTGGCCTCTTGATTGACTCCTTTTTTCAATAAAAAAAATCCACCTTTAGTAAATTCTGCAAAATTTTTGACATATTTTTTTATTTGCTGTCATATATTTCATCAATTACTATAAGATCTAAAAATGTCAATAATATTTCTATCCACGCAGTGGCAGTAAATATTTTGAAGCACCCACGTTGTATGTAGGTACCATGATGCCATTTATTTTATTTATGGCTTTGCTATTGCCAAAGTTGACATACGATAACTTTTTATATAAAAATAACTTTGTATGTTATGAGCACTATAAATCTTTGTGCAAATATTACTTTTGTGCGTCAGCAAATTTCTAATCATAATTCTTTCATTCTCTCCAATCTCTATATTTAGAAATGGTGCATACTAGAAAAACAAACGTCTCCTGGAAAAACAGGCTAAAGAAATATTCTTGCAGTGGATATTTTTGAGATTTGAACATTTAAGCCCCGAGTAATTTTATCGTGGCGTTGTGGGTTCGAATCTCATCTCGGGGTTGTAAATTATTTTCATTTTCCCCGCTCTGTCTAAGTTAAATATAGCATTGATTTCCCAAGACCTATTTGATGACCCAAGACATATTAAACTATATTGAAATAAACCGGTTAGCATCATCATAGATCATAAAGATGTAGCTTACTGTGTCACGATTAAATAAATTGTAAAATAAATCCCAAATACATTTTAAACGAAACGAGTTCAATAAAACTAATTAAGTTTTCACTGGACTCATGTCATGGATGATGACCAAGCACTAATGAATAATATACGTATTTACACATATACGTGATTAATTCGATTAAAATAATATCATTAAAATATGTACTAATTGATAAATCAAAAATACTATAGTACATACATAAATTTACTTAAAGAAAACATATAAAGTAATCCTTAGTGTGGATAACCCTTTAAAAAGAATAAAAATGGTATAGCTGGCGGAAATTTGGATACATCTCCCTATAGCTATTCTTACAACATTGTAAATAGCATAGGCAATTTTGAGGCAGCTTGATGAGTACGCATGGTTCAGTGGTCAGAGCGCTTGTACGATTTCTATGAGGCACGGGTTCAAATTTCGAAAGTGTTGAAATTTACACATGTTTCCTTTAAGTATTGTAAATAATATTTGCTTACTTATAGAAAATTTTGAATAAAAACAAAAAAAAAAAACGAAAGAAATAAAGTAAGTTATGAACGTAGATGTAAGAAGTGCTTTATTTTATAATCCTTACAACCGAGACGATTAAATACAAGCCGCTGACAACTCATCAGTCGTACACATTCAGCAAGATACTGGGAAAGTTCCTTCAGTGCATTTCACCATAATTTATCTCCCTTGTGTAGAGACGCGACGCCGTTTTAGTATTTTGTTCGTCCAACGGTATTTTGTTAATAAATTTGACTTTTAGTCTCGTAGATGTAATATTTAATGGCATTAACTGTGGTTTTTGGCAGTTTTGGACTGTAATTGTACACGATTTGTTAAATATACTTTAGAAGAACATTTTATATACAATATTTTATATTTTTAACTCTATGTTTTTAATAAGTAATGGCATTTTTTATACATGGTAAAAAAGCTATCTTAAAAAATCTAAATTTCCGTAAATTTGACAAGTCCTAAAATACGCTTCTTTTACTTTGTCATTCCTTGAAAAAAATGTTTGAGTTAACTCCCTTTATATCTTGGTATATGATATGTAAATAAACTTTACCTAGTAATAGTATAAACTGTATATTTCTATTTTATAAATTTAAACATAACCAATTTAATGATTAATTTAATTTGTGTATTGTGTTTTTTAATGACAAGATAGAACACATAGTTCGGGGAAGGCGAGGAAACATAGTGTCAAGGACGATTTCCGCTCAAATTCTATACTATTTATTGAGTGGTGGAAGTCAATGCCTTGCTTTATCCAGATAGAGTGGAGAAAATGAAAATAATTCATTCCTCGAGTGTGAATATTTGTACAATATAATTATGCATTACACAACATTCACGTACTGTAATAGTATTAACTATACTAAGTGAACTATTCTGAGCCTCTCTAGAGTTTACCTTCTATTTTTATACTATATAGGCAAATAGCAACGTAATGTTATATGCAAATAATAAGCTCAATATGTGGTATTCTCATACAAGGCTAAATGGCAAAGAATACAATATTAAAAAAAAAATTACAAATGTGACGTTAAAATTAATAATTTATTAATTATTATACCAACAATTCTCGTCTATTATATAATTTGAGATTTTATATATTATTTTAAATGTTTTGTTTCTACCTAAACTCTCCTATTTAAAATGAGAAATTTATGAAGCAGTGAAACTTTCACAGACAGAATAAACGTTATATAACGTTAGATACACAATTTTTTTTGTAAACTCTATCTATCTCTATCTCTATCTAGCTGGTAATAAATATTATAAGCTAGATAGAGTATACAAAAACAACCTTTCAATAAAAACTATTATTATAAAGATATTAGTTTGCATTAACCAAATTAATGTTTCACTAATTAGAGAAACTTGTAATGTGGGTTGTCTCTTGTATGCGTACAAGTTTAAACATACACGAGACTACTCTACATCTCTACTATAAGCATGTACAAGAGTATTTGTATAATTTAAGGATACCCGAGATCTATCATAAATTTGTATAAGAATGTATTTATATGAATTGTAGAAGTAAGTTTATGGCAAAGATTATTTCTAGAATAACATGGAAATTTTAAATTTCAATAAAAAAATCCAGCTTCAATTTATATATAGAAATCGCTAAAAAAGTGTATTAATAAGAACAAAAGATATTATGTTACTATAAAAAAACATTTTGTTGTATTTTTAGTAATATATATGTCTAGTAGATTAAGAAATTGCTTACTATTTTGCGGATCTTTATTATTTAAAAGTATTAAGCTATAAGCTTTTTATTTAGATTGATCTTAAAACAATGAAATATGTAATAAAGTCAATAAATTATTCAAAGCGACATATAGCCTTATATATAATTTCTCTAACAATAATTTAAAATGTAACACTCTTTTCATTTTCACAATTTCGAGGGATATTTTTGAATCAGTTCTACAAACAGACTAAAATTACGTCAAATAAATCAATTTTACTTTCGTCATAACCTCCATTTTAATGTTGAAGATCTTAAAATCTGAGAATGGCTTGAAATAACCAAAGATTTATATCACAAGATACTCACTGAGTTAAATTTAACTATGTAGAGCTATCTTCTTAAGGTCACGTGGAATTTTCGTAGTTTCGTGTACCTATATATTATAGGTCAGGGTCAAGATATGTAGTGTTATGACACTCCTTTATCTATATTCTGACAAAGTAGAGGCTCTGTTTTAAAAGTAGAAGCCAGAATAGAAAGTAGTACTCGGAATCTAGCGTTTATCGCTTATTAAAATGGTCAAAGTAAAGTAAATTAAAGTATGCCATATTGGTGTAAAATTGATACGTTTTATCCCTCATACAGGAGGGTAGGCAGAAAAAACTTAGTGTCAAGACAGACAAACAGTTTTGCTTTTTAACCAAAATTACATATTTTGTCTGTTGAATGGCAGAACTTAACAACTAAAGTGGAGAAAAACCCACTACCATTATGTACACAGTGATATGTTGTTCCACTCATGGGCGTAGAAAGGGAGAGGCCCGGGTGTTCCGTGCCCACCCCAGAATCGTCTGATGACCGACCAGAATCGAATGCTAACTAAGAAAAGCTTAAAAGGGCACGAATTTATTGAAAAAGATAAAATAGATCTATCTACATGTTAGTTGGGACACTACTACTCTACAACTACTTTAATTTCCTTTTGTTCTCTGTTTTTAGTAGACAATATCGGTTTACTTGTCGAGAAGTTGAGAACTTTTTGACTATTATATATATATATATATATATATATATATATATATATATATATATATATATATATATATATATATATATTATATATATATATATATATATATATATATATATATATATATATATATATATATATATATATATTTACAATGTCACAATATATGCTTTTTTTTAGAAACTTGCGTATTTGATTATAATGATTTAATATGACGTTATATGTACAACTTTCTAAAAAATAATTATAATCAAAAACGTAGATTTCTAAAAAATATATATATATATGTCAAATAGATGTCGATGTTCCAAACTCACTGGTGGCCCCCTCTGGAAAATTTCTCTAGTTACACCAATGATTTCACTGCTCCGCAATGAGCTGATTTTAATTAAGTTCGAAATTAACCGTACACATATTTGTATAGCGACATCTATTTCCACTACCCAACAGATTATTACAGATATCAAAGTGAATGTTTAGATGATTAAATTAATTTACTTTTGACTAGAAATTGATATCTTGTTTATGAGATAATATTAACCTTCTATATTGAAAATAATTTAGTAATATTATATGAAATTTATATTGAAATGTTTGTGCAGCACATTTGTATTGTAAAAAACTTAATAATTTTAACATTTTGTTTTAAACAAGTTATAGTAGATATTTTTTTATTGGAATATCGATATATTTGACATTTTTTAGTGCCTGACTGACAACTACTGAGCGTGGAAGGCAGAAATTTGTCATGCAAGTGTCTTAAGTGTCCCATCAAAGGCACTAAAAATCAAACTGTTTATATAATTTTTAACTCATTATAAATAATAAATGTATATAGATTTAATACAGAAGGACATCATGCAAAAATTTCCATAAGGTGTCTGCACGCACGAAAATCTTCAAATTTAATAAAAAAAACCTATTTCACACTAAGGTAATAACCATTTAATTTTACAAGCAATTTGTAAGAAAATTCAGTTACGAGCACATTAGAGACGAAATGAAATGCGTCAGAGAGGAAAATCAAATCTTCGAGGACGCCAACGTCGAGAGGTCAGTATTTACAAATTAGATAGATATCTATAGTAACTTAATAATGTATATATTTTGTTCGTGAAGGCTTTTACTTAGCTTGTTGCTATGGTCTACAATATTGATATTTCATTATTACTACTTGAAATTCACTTAAAGGAAAAAAGAATATTAATTAAAAAAATAATGCATTCAAAACAAATTCAAACAAAAATAAGTTGGAACAAGTGTATAAGAATTTTGATGAAGCTCGATAAGTGCGTGTGGGTCAGCAGTGGTGAATATCTCCAAGTGCCGTAGGTTCGAATCTTGCTGTGTACAAATTCAGATACATTTTCAAAATATTTATAATTAATTATCGTTAATATCACTATAAAAATGGTAAATTTTAACAATTTTATAGTTTTGTTAATTTCTTACTGATATTTAGTACTATACTTTTACTTTTGGTTCGATTGGATCTTTTAGTTCTTTTTGTTGTAACACATTGTATCTGTCAAATATGTCAAATGTTATACAACAATTTTTTTTTATTAGCTGTTTCTATTTGAACACAGGAGAGAAGCCGGGGTTAAAAGTTAGTAAAATATATTACAATATTTATAATTGCATAAGCATTATATACTTCCGTGTAACATATACTGAAAATTTGCATCACATGTTATCTCAGGGGTAATCTTCCAAATACTTTTAAGTTAAGTACCTACTATAGAGGTCATATTTTGTTTCACGCCCCTAAGGAACATAAGTATTATTATTCTGAATTTTATGTCTAGATCTAGGCCCATAATGTAAAGAAAATATTTTATTTTAGTATTATTTTACAGTAATGTATGTATTAAATTATGATACATGTTTTAATGCAAGTTTTTTAATTAGTCTGGTAGATCTAGATAAATACTTTTAAAGTTAAAAATAAAAAAAATATAACTTTCTGTAATTTTCATACAACTGTTCATTGTGTTTTGTTAGTTTCGGGCCAATATATTGTAAAATATTTTGTGGTAATAAAATGGAGTACAGGTTATTAATAAGAACAATGAAACCCCCTCTGCTTGTAACAGAAAAAGATCTGGCCGGCCACGTCTCAGTTTTCGTACGAAAAAAGCCGACCGAGCAGTATGGAAAAAAATTCAAAAAAATTCTGTTTGAAAGCCTAGACTCATGTGGCGTACTTGTAGCCTATAAGCGTCTATAATATTGGTAATTTCTGATGTTCGATGTGATTGGTAAGCTGATGATTTAAAAAATAATAGGGTGGTAGATTTTTGTTTACGGATGAGATCATTTATACAGCCAAGCAATATTTTAACAAACGAAATTATCGTATTTATACTGTAAGCTCTAAAGAAGCTTCCGAATTAGTCAACAGAGACACTATCTGACTTCCGTGATGGTTGTATATATATATATATATATATATATATATATATATATATATATATATATATATATATATATATATAATATATATATATATATATATATATATATATATATATATATATATATATAATATATATATATATATATATATATATATATATATATATATATATATATATATATATATATATATATATTATATATATATATATATATATATATATATATATATATATATATATATATATATATATATATATATATATTATATATATATATATATATATATATATATATATATATATATATATATATATATATAAAGTAGGTAATAAGTTCCTTAACTTATAAAGTTATCCTCTTTTAGTCTTACACCCTGAGAAATATTCCACTGGAATTAGTCAACAGAGACACTATCTGACTTTCGTGATGGTTTTGTATATATCTATATAATATATCTATATATATATATTATATATATATATCTATATATATATATAGACTGGATGTATATTATAATATAACATATATATAAAAGTTAGGTAATAAGTTCCTTAACTTATAAAAGTTATCCTCTTTAGTCTTACACCCTGAGAAAATATTCCACTGGAATATATATATATATAATATATATATATATATATATATCTATATATATATATATATATATATATCTATATATATATATAATATATATATATATATATATATATATATATATATATATACACTTTTAATATAATTATTTTTAAATTTAGGTTACTATTATAGTAACGTAAAGTAAATTTGAAATTGTATATACAAGCAATTCGTTTCATTTCAATGGGGAACGGAGTGTATTAGCACTAGGCTCCCTCTGAATACCCTGCTATATGCGATATATAGCGTTAAGCCGAAAAAAATATATAAATTAATATTTCTAACACAAAAATAGCGATTGCCAAAAAATAATATAAAAATAATATAATATAATAATGTTCTCTTTAGATCCTAACCTAAAGAGATCATTATTATATAAATTTTACATACGAAGGCGAAACGTGTTTTTTGTACTTTTTTAATAAATTACATCGGCGTTGTTACGTGAGTATACCAGATATCACGTTTTTAATACTGTTACAGACGGAAACCGAGCTCTTCATTCAAATTGTACTAAATTAGACATCATATTTGTATAATGATGTAATTTAGAAATTTAATAATGAATGGTATCTATACGATCATTTTGAATTAATTTCTATATTTTAATAACAACAACAGTGGAAAAGTAAAAATTAAAATATATAAAATATATATATTTAGAGTAATCAAAATTATTTTGTTTATTTTATCTGTTTGTACTCGTATATGTTCGGAACTACTCTATAGATTTGAATGAAACTTTCTTACTGTATAAAGTCTGGATAGGTTCTAGGCTGTAATTGATTTTAGAGCATACTTTACGTACAAGCAACAGTCCAACTAAACTATAAGAAATAATGTAATGCTGTCTTAGCAAAACTACATTATGATAAATATTTTCCATTGACATATAAAAATATCTTGTAAAATGTGAACTTAATAAAACTATTTTACTTAAGGTCCGTGTATATTAGTCTCTTAATTAGACAAAAATATAGGTGCCGTTATAACTATACACAATTTAGTGCTAAATTCTAATTAAAAACCATATTAGCTGTTGAAATAACATAAAATAAAGAAATGGCGCATCAACAAGAATGACAAACAAAATCATCAATGTAGTCATAATTGTAAACAATTGGGTGAAATTATGTTTAAATTGTTTTAATTTAACCAATTACAGGTCTTCAATTATTTGTCTTTAACTTGTCATAAATAAGAGTATATGTAAAAGTTATGTAGGCGACATAGTTAAGTATCTATTGTTTGTATTGTTACATATAAGGAAACGTTTACGGAAATGATGTCATATCAGGTTATCAATTGACTGGACTACTAAAAAAATATGAGTGCAGTTCTATTTATATAAATTATTTCAATGTAATTTATTTTGTATATCAAATATAACTAGCAGCTGTGATATATATTACCACTAAGTCCACTTTCTAATAATTATATTTCTACATATTAATTATTTATTTGTTATTGAAGTAGTTTTATTTATTTTTAGGGATTTTTTATCACAACAGGATAAAACAGAACCCATATCACTATCACTACATTACTACCCTGATGATTACTACATTGTCCGTCTGTCAAGATAATTTTTCTGAAGATTGTGTGGAGTTGTCGAGCTAAATGATATTAAATATTCAAGTCCGAAGTCGCTTAAAGTACAGATTTTTTAAGAAAATTTAACTTCTAAGTCAATTCAATAAAAATTCAACAACAGAAAAAAAATATTACAAACTTATATATGTGTTTTTACAGTGTGTAGTGTTTTTAATCCAGAACGAGTACATAGGATCGCAAATTTAAGTTAAACTACAATCATAAAATTCGTGCGGAATTCTGATACCGGTATCCGAGTACATATTGTACTTGTATAGTTTTTATTACTAAAAAATATGTATAACTTATGGGAATCGAGTCTTTTTTGAAGCTTTCTTTTTTAGCTTTTATTGAATGAACAAACGTAAAAAAGGTTACTCATAAGACTTTTATAAAGCTTCTACTTTGGGATGATGCTTGGAGCTGCCAGTGTCTAGTGTGTGTGTGTGTTTCTGTTAGAGCTGTAAAAATCAAAGTCAAAACCTTTCCCCAAATAAAACTAAACTGGAACCTATAATCGCCATCTAAACTACAACTGTCAATACAACATTTTTTTCTTTTATTTACGCTTTATCCGTAGAGAGAACTGAGCGCCAACTATGTCCCCCTACAATTACATATTGTTTCGCCTTGATGACCTTCCATCAACATCTACATACATGACTTTTGAGAGAGTCTCATGCTTTGTACGTGACCTTCCTCTTGTATCATCGACTCTATTCTGGAAGATCGACTCACTCATTCTTGTATCATATCTTTTTTACCAAAAAAAACTCTTAATGTGTAAATTTTGTTAATTAAGTATATACAGCAATAATTTTAAAATGTGGTTACATGTGGAAAATGTTAGGCTTTTCGGCTTTACTGGTTAGTTTTGGCTGTTCCATTTAAAAATATCTTATATATATGTATATATATGTATATACATAATATATATATATATATATATATATATATATATATATATATATATATATATATATATATATATATATATATATATATATATATATATATATATATATATATATATATATATATATATATATATATATATATATATATATAAATATATATGTATATCATAGCACTCATTATAAGCCCATTTACTGATGGCAACCCATTCAACCCAATTTAGTATATCAAAGTTTTACAAAATATAGTATATTACCAAAGCTTACTCGACGTGGTAATAGTATTAAATGTATATATCAGAAAGTATTTTTAAATCAAAAACAGACATACTGGTTTATATAATAGCAAAGTAACCAAAGAGTACCTAGTGTCTAGATACTCACTCCCCCTTAGCAGTAATATTTATGTATGTATGTGTATATGTATGTATGTATACATATTTATTTATATACAATATACACCACTTCACACATTTTGTATCAATGTATCCCGTAACATAATTTCACTTGGCGTGTCCGAGTTAATCAGAATTGATCGGATGCGAGTCCAGCAAATATTACCTCATTGAATGTTGGCAATAAAAAAAATAGCTCTAATAAAAGTACAAAGTCAATCTCGCACGATATGTTTATTGTTGCTGTTAAATTGCTAACCATATCTCTACTCACATGAACGATTGCGTTCCTCATTTTATTTTATATATTACTAGCTTTTGCCGGCGGTGTTGCTCGCATTGTCAAATGGTCACTATGCCAGCAAGTAGCAACTTTTATCGATATGCAATGTAGCCTTTCTTGATAAATTAACTATCCTAAATAAAAATATTTTACTAATTTGAACCACTAGTTCCTGACATTAGGGCGTTCAAGCAAACAAACATTCAGATTTATTATACTACAGATTACGTAATATGTTTATAGCACATATGTTTATAGCATAACATTGGTCGTATATAGGTACATCCCAGGTGACTAAACACGATGATTTTAGACTCTTGACTCGCTCTTTGAATGATATTAATTATATTACTTTAATTATCTCGGGTCATGCAAGCCAAGGTTAGTTAGGCTTGTATCTTCACGCAATGTCTCAAGGTCACAATATTATGGAAATGGACACAAAAATTTGTGGAACAAGCATTTAAGAAATTGGACGTAGATTGGTAAGGACGTGTATATATAAGCTTCTTTGTACACAATTATAATTTCTTTAATAAATAAAAATTATTATATACCATAATACAATTGGGTAACACCTTGTTGCTTTCTATTATCGACTATGGTAATGGTTGCTGCTTGTAATACATTTCTTCATCTTCTTTGAGATTTAAAGAAATTTTACTAATAGGATTCAATTGTATTGAAAATGAATCATCGATCATTATAAGCAACACATATGTGTTCGTCACGTATAAACTAAGATACAAGGATGAAATCTATTGTAATATATATATATATATATATATATATATATATATATATATATATATATATATATATATATATATATATATATATATATATATATATATATATATATATATATATATATATATATAAACACCACACAGTGGCCACGTTCTACTTTTTATTCCAAGCAAGGCTATTCCTCAGAGTGGAACTGTCAAACTATCACTATACTAAAGTAAGTTTGACAGGTAACTAAAATTACATTGTAGACTTGTACGTTGGTGGCACGTGAACTTTGTGCGGATGTCGCTTAACTTTACCACAGTGATTTAATACCTTGTCATATTTTGGTTTTACATGAATACATACTTTTTTCGTGTTTCGGAACAAGGGTTACTTGGAGTAAAAATGTGTAGAATTTTTCATGAGATTTTTTTTTTTTTTATAAAATACGATTGTTCTAAATAATCAGATTGGAATTGAATATTTATACGTCGAGAGATATTGGCCAAAAAAGTGTCTTAAAAATGTAAATATATAGAACAGTACGGTACAGTACGTATATAGTACGTTGAAGTTGAAGTTCTGTCATAAAGTAAGGTTTTATTTGGATTTTTTTTGCAAAATGATGTATATGGAATAATCATAATTATTTAAAATCTAACTATTGATCATTTACATATATATGACTTTAGCTACTCCAAACAAAAAAGTTATGAAAATATCTTTTGTTATAAAGTGACAGATAGACAGTGCTTAATCTATTGAACGTTGAAAGCTGAAATTTAGCACGTAGGTGCTTTGGGGAATTTCCCCAAAATCCCTACGAAGCCTCTAGGGAAGTGGAAAAGACAGGATTTTTCGTCTTATAATAAGATATTATGCAAACTAAGTTGCCAGCTGTAATTTTCATTTATATATAATATGACATTCTATTGGAGAAAATATATATATATATATATATATATATATATATATATATATATATATATATATATATATATATATATATATATATATATATATATATATATATATATATATATATATACATAATTTTATAATATATTTTTTAATTTGTTTTCAATATTTTTGTTATAAGTTCTAATCTGATCTAATTTTAATTATTAATTCCTTTCCTTAAAGTACAGAAAAAAATAGTCATTTATTACGCTCGATTGAACAAGGTTAGACGGGCGGGTTTTGTCTTAATCAAGTATAGCGTCCAAATAGTTTTTACGATGTCATCGATCTTTCGGAGAGGAAAATTTCCTTATGTTTTCTATGTAGATAGCACTCGTCAATGAGATATGGGGATTTCATGTGTATATTTTGTCTAAAGAATTTTGTTGTAATTTCCACTAAAAAAATCAAATCAATGTGTAATGTTAATGGAGAAGAATTAAAGTTTACTTACGGTAAGCACTGAATATATTCAACATCACTTTAAAATAATATGTAATATAAACATATAAATAGTAAAACACGATGATTAAACACAATATAGTACAAACATATAATACAAAACTGAATACAGCAAATAATAAAACAAACGAATTGATAGCAAAAACAAAAGGAGCTCATCGAATGGCAAACATCGACTCGGACATTCGGTATAAGCAGACACGAGAACACCGTCATGGTTGGGACAGACTGCATACGAATGCTGTTAATAAAAAATATATATTATAATATTGTAATGTAACTGTTATATATAGAATAATTATATATAGTTCGCTACATGTGTTAATAATCTGTAAATAATAATTTGTATATCGATTATAAAATTATTTCAATGGTGTGATTGCTCTTAGATACTACTTTACCATATGTTTTAAGTTTATTCTTTTTCTTTTTTTATTTTTCTATAATTTCACACATAAAATATCTGGCTTTAATTGACAAAGTGATTGTCTTGCTGTTAAATAAAAAAAATCAAATAAAGAATTCTTCTAACTTCCATAATATTACTTTATCACCCCCAAAAACCTGCCGCCCTACATTTAAGCCTACTCAACATGCTGGTAAATTCGCTATTGAGTTCATTCCGCATTCCGCATTCCGCTCTTCTCTGTTTGAAGTTCTTGCGTTCTCAGTAGGTATATTTAAAATTATGAGTGGAACTTGAAACCATAATGTACAAACTTCACTGTTTTACTTATAATTATAATATTAATAATTCTTTATAGGGACCGTACCACAAAAAGATAAATACGGCACTCGTATAGTATTTTACTGAACATTACGTCATCATTTATCGATTTAATACACTAATGGCAGCTAAAATAGCATTGTCATGTTGCTAACATCAATTTGAAAGTCTTGCCAACAAACAAATCACGCTTATTAGGGAAGCCATGAGTTTTAATTACCATTGTAAAATTTGTGTTACGCTTGAAATTCGATATAATTTTTATATACATAAATTTGAAGATGAAGTGGCTGCAGTTGCAATATATCTGATCTTATACAAAAGATGTGTGTACTAATCATTAGGTGGGATATATTGTTTTAACTAGCATAATTATGTTTATTAAGCAGGGTGAGCTTTAGTGTCAAGATTCTCCACTTCGAGCTTGACAATTGTCAGGCTCAACGGTGGGTTTTGTCTCGTGACACAACGATGACAAATAGCTATAGTAGTTTAAACTGAGCAATAAACAATGGAAAACATTCATAGAAACACCTACCAAAAGACCCTTTTACTTCACATTTGAGTACAAAACAAAAGATTTCCGCCGAAAATTCACCATACTTACAAATGGGTCGCGATTGGTGTGGGTCCTTCCAGCAAATCACTGTTCCAGCCCTCCTGTACAAACTTCCGGGACAAATCGGAAAGAAATCAGCCACCCGCGTAATGCAGGTTATCGTAATATAAATATTATTCAAGTGAATTCTTCTGTTTTACATAGAAGAGTTACCTGTACATTTATATAGCTCCATGATGTAGAGCATTTAGCAGAGAAGGCTGAAGGAATCCGTTGTTGGAAGGAAAAAATAAAAATATTTACTTTTTCCGTGTGGGAATGGAACTTACAACAGTGAAATGTCTTCTGAGTTGGGATCAATTATCAAACCCCCAACCGTCGCGTTTACTGAACCACAATGACCTTTTTCCTATATTTAATATGAAAGATATTTACATCTCATGAGTGCTATACAGAATTGTTACGCTACGGTAAACTTTCGTTTCCGGTGTGACGGTTACGATTAGCCACCGTCCTGCTATTTCTATTCGTATACTGAAAATTAGTTTTGTATCAGATTTAATTGACATTTATTTCCTTATTATTGCTTGAATTCAATATTAAATAAGTGCAATTTTCATAAAAAATCTATTTATAGTCTTTTAAGACTTATTTATTTTGTGTACTCTTACTAACTCAGTTGTTAATGTTAAACTCGCAGAGATTAATGTGATATTGAAATAATAATTAATTACTTTCGCTTTATAATCTTTGGAGGAAAATGTTTACAATAATCTTAAAGTCTAATTTTAAATTTTCTTTATATGAAACGAGCTTTGTAAGCATTTGTAAATCGCATTCAATCTTCATTTGATGAGAACAGCCGGTAAAAATATCAACAGATTCTCTTTTAAATGAAAATATTACAATTTTAGTATTAAATAAACCTAATGGTAATACATGTATTTAAAATTACATTAATGCCATAGATTTTTTTAAATATATCTGAACAGTCTAATAGGTTTTACTCGTTAGGTAGTATTGTTTTTACAGTTATGTACTTTAAATTTCTATAAAAATAATTTTAGAATAAATTACGAACATTTATTATAGATGATAGTTTGAAATACACGAAAAATCAAGACCATATTAACCGTAATACAATTTCTAATAACGTCGTGTTTGTAACCGAGTCAAATAAATTGAACTTATTTGTCTGGTCTCACTCAACAACATATAGAGATTATATTATAGGTAATTTCGTTGTTAGTCCTTTACTAAGTCAATTGTCATTATTTTTTTCTTATTTTGCTTTATTTATTTATTGAGATCCCCGTCCGATCTCTGAAGATGTTTTGTTTGCGAAATGACCACAAATTATTTATAGAATTTATGTTTATATTAATATATTGTAAATCTATTAATATAAAACTAACTGTACATATAACACATAAAAACAACAATATAAAAAAGTGACATATGCAATTTTACCTAATTCCAAACAGAATATGGCGTAAGTTGCCTTTGTATAGATTTAATAACTTTGTGATCATAAAAAAGCTTTTATATTTACATACGAGTATACAAAAACATAAAAAGCTCTACAAAATGTATGACCGTCGCTAATGGAAGTTAACTAACTATATACTATATTTCCTGTTCTAGTAGTTCTAATCTAGTAGTTCCAATACTTGTTTGCCCTCATTATGCACCGCAACCGCTAATTTACATCAAACTTTTACTATATCACTAGAAAAATAAATATGAACTAATATTACTAAATGAACCATTTCATTAACAATTAATTTAAAAGTATGTGTGTAGATCCAAACTTACTGTGATCGAGCTTCCAGATTTATTTTTTTATTATTATATATGTATATTTTCTTTTACTTTACACTGTATCCCGCACGTAGCAGGGTAGACAGAGGGAAGCGTAGGCGGAAGGAACCTAGTGTTAAGACACTCCATTCCCCGGTCTCCGTCTTTTGAGGCATTGCATGTGTAGTGGCGGAACTCAACGCCTTGTTGGCAGAGCGAGGAATTAAAAATAATCCATTCTTCATGAGTGGGAATCGAACCCACAAACCGTCGCATTACATGAAGCAGAATTTATTCCTATTTATCACTTCCCATGATTGTACACACAAAATGTCATTTAATTTCACATTTAATATCTCTATACGGTTAATCAAAACACTCATAATAGATTTAATCAACTCGTGAAGCTGTAAAAAATCCTCGAATTGTAAACGAAATGGTTAATACCGGTTTGATTTCCACTTCGATGGACGATTATATTTTAAATTACCATCATAGATATAACGTGGCATTATTGTCACTTTATTAACACTTGTCATTTTTTTATGGTTTTTAAAGTGTTAATCCACACTAATGATAGAGAAACACTTAAAGAAAACTTAAAAATCTGAACGCAGCGGGATTTGAACCTGCGCCTCATGGATTGCGTTCAAATTTTTTAATTATTAATTGTTCAAGTTAGTAATTTTACATTACGTAATAATATATAAAAAAAAACATGTGAATTTCTTATGTATATTTAAATACCTTTTTTTTATAAACAATGTATGTTAGTAATATATTGTCATGTATTAATGACATATTGGTTTTACTGCGCTTCACCACTAAAAGTTCTTGTAAAACTGTAAAAATTTATATGACAAATACATTTATGATTTACGCATCACTCAGGTGGTTGCCTACCTTGAGATCACCTATACTCACTAATACAACACCTATCTATAACATAGCTTCATCTAATTTATATCCAAACACTTAAGTTTTTATTAGCTTAGATAGTTAGATATCGATGTATCGATCTATCTATTTATGTCTATCGGTTAATATATATAAGAAACTCTTGTAATGCTATTTTGACTCAATTTTTGTATGAATTTTTTGAATCCAATGACAATATTTTATTATATATATTAATATAAGCACAATAATATTGTCATAGACCGGACTCAACATCTCGCTTTTTTATTCCAGAATGGAAAAATAAAAAATCATTTCCTCGAATCGAAATCGAACCCACAACAATCGTTTACAGTCAGACACTCTCGCACTGCACTAAGTTGGCTTCAATTATTTTTTTTATTATGATCTATCATACAAAAAACTGTAATAAAGGACAAATCGTTTTGCAATGTGATATTTTCCCACACATTTTTATACATCATTATTTTAATTACAAGCGATTTAGACAACTGTTTTATTCAACAACGCTTGAATAGTTCTGTTCTATAGACGTGGGTACTTGTTAGCTAAAGGAAAAAAAAAGAAAACAGGTTCACGTTTTCCACATAACAAGGTAAACTTAAGGAGAGGTAAACTAAAGGAAGGTAGATTCAAATTATTGCGTGTTAAGTTGCGGAATTCAACGCCAAGTTTTGTCTACTAGTGCGGAAAAATGAAATTTATATAAATTATGTTTTTTTAACCATGCTCAGAGTGAGGTTTGACCTCACAACCACCACATTTACAGTCACACGCTGTCCCATGACAGCGTCAAAGGGAAGGAAAAAAAATTATTTTTATTTACTTTTCTAGAAATTACTATTTTTTTAAACATATTGCTGTAAACTAATAAATTAATTAATTCGGGTTCGTAAATATCGATCAATGTCTAATTTCCATGCCAGGTTAATGAATTAGTTGTTGGTACAGAAATATCCTGCTATACAGAAGACTAAATGGTCGTCTTGGTGCAGCGACACAGCGTCTGATTGTAAAACGCGAAGGGTGTAGGTTCCATTTCAACCCAAGGAAAATTATTGTTTTCATTTTCCTCGCTCTGGTAACTAGACAAAGCACGCAATATCTCGAAAGGCGGAAAGTGAGGGACAGAGTGTCTAGCTTAACACTAGCTTCCCTATGCCTATCCTGCTATATGCGGGGTACAGCGTGAAATAAGAAAATATCGATATTAAAATAACTATGCAATATATTCTTATAAATATCCTTCTATACTTATCTATGCTAAAATTTTAATACTAAAAAGGATGTTTGGTTAAATGCTAATTTTAGGAAGCACTAGTTCGAAATCGAAATTCCAATGGTCCATTTATCGTGGGAGGCTATATATAGTACCTATATATTACATCGTGTTAATCAACTTGATGTAACCCATTGTACATGCCGTCAGAGTTAGGTAATGCACTATAAGTATGTATTTCGTGTCATAAAGATAGAAGCTATAATAGCTACATTAGTAGAATACGAAGAAGTCGCAGGTAAAAATTACTTTCATATAATTCTATAAATAAATCTTTTCTCATTTATTTTAAGTTATGTAGATTTTTAAATCTCTAAGTTTCCTACATTGAATTCCCATATAAAAGTGAATAATTTGTGAAGACTGAACCAAAATGTGCTGTGGTTGGACTGGTATGAATAAATTACTAGAGTAGAACGCTTGCACATGTCACTCAAGCATTGAGCTTAATTCCGTTACGATCGAATGTTTTATCGTTTATTTAGATATAGGTTATAAAGAAGAGCTTTGCCACTGGAAAAATATATAGGAAATTGTTGTACAACATTATTAACTCATTTTGATTATATAAAAATGTTATTTACATACTTAGCACTATGTTACTTTCGAAGCTATTAAATTATTAAATAAACAACTCTTGTGAGATAACTATTCTTTAAAAGACTCTTTGAAGAGAGATGCTAACAACGAAAATTGTAACAAGGGTATTAGAATTACGACGGCATCCGAAATATTTTAAATTCTAAAAAAAAGTATTATTTTTATATAATATAATAGCTTTTTTAATATATCTTCCATGTACAGAAAGTGATCAGTTACATTTTAATTATATAGATGGATGTTAAAAAAGTCAACTACTTACAAACTTATTTCACTAGTTCGTTTGTAACGGCATATGTAATTATTTACTACAAAATGAGCAAATTTAAATTTGTAAATTTATTTAAGTTATACTTTCAGTAGACTTACAGTCATGAAATTGGTACGGAACCCTTGGTTGGTCGGTGGCTACACAAAGTTCGTAATTTTAATTATTGACTTGCGGTTCCATTAATAGTAATTTTTATATCCGATACAAGAGTTTTTACAGGTGGTATATCAGGCGGCTTATATCGAAGGTGCGCGTCGTACCTCATGTTTACTTGTAGAATTCGTTAATTTAAATAAGTGGACAAGGAACTTCGACAGTGGAGGCGAGTGTTCATGCAAAGTAAAGCGATCCCGAAAGACTACACTTGGGTAACAACTCCCAGGAACTGCGCCTGAATCCCATGCCCGTAATCCACGTTAGGCTCACAAATTATATATATATATATATATATATATATATATATATATATATATATATATATATATATATATATATATATATATATATATATATATATATATATATATATATATATATATATATATATATGTATAACATAATTAATAAATAAACATATTATATGTATATATAATATGTTTAAAAATACTATCTGATTTATGAAAAAGAATAGAGAGTTTGTTCTAAAGATGAAAGTTAAGAAAAGTTTTTACTAACTTGTAAGTTTCAGTATGAGTTTAATATTACTTCCTTCTCTTTCAACACTATACTGTACTCAATAAATGATTTCTATATATCTTTTTTCTATCTATATATATTTCTATATAGATTTCTATGAAGTTCTATATATATTATATAGAACTAGAAGCTATTATTAAGGCTGTCGTGGTACAGAGTATGACTGTAAATGCGACGGTTGAAGGTTCGATTCCTTCTCGAGGGAATAAGTTATTTTCACTTTCTCGGTCAAACAAACAGGGAGAACTGAGTGTCTTAGCACTTGATTTACAATGACCATTATTCTATATAATAATATTATGTGAAAGTTTGTGAGGATGGATGGATGTTCTGATTTCACACAAAAAATACTAAATGTATTTAGATGAAACTTTGCAGCAATATAACTTGTACATATCGGCTACTATTCATGCATACGAATGCAATCCACTTTACTAATAAATAAATATAAGCCGGTGAAACAGAGGGCGAGTCGAAAGTTCAATTTACTATACTTAAAAATAAAGTATACACAAGTGAAAAAATCTTTTATAAAAGCTCCTAATAGCTATCATATATCATTTCAATACAGAACGAAACAGCAAAAGACGCTGATAAGCTTTTATATGTGTACTAAAACACAATCGTTGTGATGTCATACCATCCTTATTACCGCAGTGCGTCGTATGGGGAATAGAAAAAACTATATATTTTTACGTTTTTTATTTTTTTTATATATCATATTACTCTGCATGCATATGAGAAAGCAGATGAAACGTAGGGTTGGGTCACTACTTTTTACATTTTCCTTTACAAGATATATATTTACATAGACAACAAGACTATTTTACATAGCATATAGCATAATAATAGTTTATTGCAGATTTCTACATATAGCAGGGTAGATAAAGACAAATTAGTATGGAAACACTACATTTTCCAATTTTTGGCAGATATTTTGGTATGGCGAATAGAATCGAACCCACAACCATTGATATTTGATATATTCAGACGATGACTACAAAAATCATATATTGGTATAAAAAAATATTAAGCTCAAATAAGAATAAAATGATTATGCCTACTTAATTATTCTTTAAATGGTGTATTAAGTAGTTATCAGTTGATTTCACATTTGCTTTGGCAGGCATCAATTCCAAGAATAATAACAATAAAAATAATTTTAAATAGTATATTGGCATATACATATGTAAGTATCAGTTATATTATTTATACTATTCAGCTTTGCATATATAGCTTGGTACAATATTGAAGTCGATTAAATTAATTTGTTTACTTACTTGCTCGGCTTACTCTTTTAGCTTTTTATTTAAGTTTGCTTTTGGCCACTGTTGAATGTAGGCCACAATGTTCTCGAATGCACAATGTTCTAGAACCTACTAGTGTACCAATATTGTTATGGCTTTTACAGCTTCGTACATCAGCTAAGTATCTTATATATATATATATATATATATATATATATATATATATATATATATATATATATATATATATATATATATATATATATATATATATATATATATATATATATATATATATATATATATATTATATATATATATATATATATATATATATATATATATATATATATTCTAATTGTTGAAGAATTGTTTCTCGGGGCGTTACATCATAGATGTTGATCATAAAACATCCTCCTCTTTGGAAGTTGGTTAAAAAAGAAATAGATGAAGATGAAAAGAAAGCAGTTTTTAAGTAAATTAAGTCTATGCTAATTTTAATTAAGAACTGTGATTCAAATAAAAAAAGATAATCACGCTGTATACTATATTAAAAAAAATTAAATCTTGTTCCACAAAGAAAGAACAATATTTAGAAAATGCTTAAAACTTTCAACGTAGTTGAAATCGAACACGCACCACTTCATTTTATTAAGTCTATATATATCCCAGTTCATCTATCTCGAAATATGTGTACCTTTTGAGCATGTTATATATTTTATAATCAATGAAAGTTCCTCTTTAAAGTAAATTTGACCTAAAAAAAAGTGACCATATATTCAGACACGTTAACGTGGCGCTTTTCTGCTTTGCCAAATTGTGTACGATAGTGATAGATTCATGAAGAACATATTCCCCATTGAGAACATGTTTAACTTGATTTGTCTCACATTGTGTGAAAATAGAAAGAAACCTTTTTTGTATGGATTAAAAGATTTTCTTTTTAACTACTTTTTAACTAGATGAATTCTTATTATTCTGTCAACTCAAGCTAAACTGAAGCTATATAACTTTAAATAAATCAAAGAAGGCAGAGTTTATATAACTTGTATATAAACTCTGCCTTCACTGAGTCTATAAAGACGTAAAGGTTAAAGCACAATTTGCTCGTTTAAAAGATATAACTAATCTAAACTAGATAAAAAAAACTAAATTAGATTAATATAAACTTGATATTTCATATGGAAAATAAACATATGTCAAATTACAAGGTTTTTAAAGAACTTCAACGTTGTTAGTTATTATTTTATTTAAACTTAACTTTGACAGAGAATGTATAGTCAAGACACTTTGTTCTCCGCTTCCTGCCCAAAGCCGACACTTATTGTTGTTGATGTTTCACCACAACAGGGAAATTAAACTGATACATTTCCACGGGTAAAAATCGACCCACGACCGTTTTACAGTCAGACGCTGTCTGAAGGTGTCACGATGTGTCAACTTGCTACTAGTTAATTATATTTTATTTATCTATTGTACGTTTATTATAAGTAAAGTTATAAAATAAAACAAAATTCTATCCTATCCATTTAATATAACTCTAGTATTTGCCGTGAAAATGTTACATTTAAATTTAAAGACTTCATGATATTTTAATTATATAGGTAACATCAGTTAGCATTTGAAAATGAGTGAATAATTTTTTTTAAAAAAAAACTTTATTTATAAAAAAACATTCACTATTTACGAAACGATCAAGAAAATAAGTAAAAAAGTAAAAGAAAAAAATATACATTTAAAATAATTTTATCATTCAAACGAGAATATTGTTTGGTTTCCAATTAAAATTAAAAATACAATTTTCACATATATATTAAGAAATACCCGCACTGTAATTTACCGCAGAGGTAATGAGCGTTACAATAGTTTAGCCATTTCAATTTTTTTCACGATTCTCTGAACTAACAATGGTACGTAATTAAAAGTGAAATAATGGTAGTTTTTGAATACATATTGTGGTGGACATGCGACTGGGTCACGCGTGCTTTTCAGTTGAGCTTATGTTGATAGAAGGAGCGGTTCATCTAGCTTATTTTTTATTATAATAGATTAATATTAATGTTAATCAGCAGTGCTTTTTCTATAATTTTTTTTTCAAATTGTGACGTAATTAGAAAAATTAAGAAGTTAAAAATACAAGAAATATGCCTTGATCATTATTTAGCTACAATTTCTCAAGAACCTGTCAGAGAAAACAAAAAGTTAATGTTATTTAATATTTATTACAGTCTGCACTTTAAAGTGCTGACTATACCATTAAATTACTTTATTTCTTAAAAACTACAAAAATAATAAAAATTATCGCTATTCATATTTTGTATTTAATAAAATTTTGTATTTCTATTAGTTTTTAACCTACATTTAACATAACATAACAATTCACAAGAAGCATTTTAATTCTTTCTTTGATATATAGTGAATGATACATTAAGAAAATAATATGATGAGTGTTCTCTAACTGTATCGCTTCCGCTTCCACTTTCGCAACCGCTACCTCTACATGTAGCAAGCAAACACTGGCCTTAAGTGCAAACGCTTAGGAGCCATTCGTGCTATAATTAAGCAAGTATATAGTGTACGAAACAGAGTTGATTTTATGATACTGTCGTTAATAATGACTTTCGTATAAAATTTGGAACAATTATTCAACTATACGGGGGCGGCCTTGATATGATAGAGTAAATTTTTTAGACATTTTTAATTTTTATTTATAAAAAAATATGATATCTATAATAGATTCTTAAGCTGAAAGAACTGATCTGAAACACAACAAGATATATATATATATATATATATATATATATATATATATATATATATATATATATATATATATATATATATATATATATATATATATATATATAATACAACAAAAATTTTACCGTAGCGAAATTGGAACCTGCTCCTCTTGAAAAAGTAAATGTTTCTATAGGTTTACTAAAAATATTTTGCTTTCGTTAATTCCATATTAAACTGTAAAAGAGTTAATTTGAAAAATAATAACATACATATGATACATTCCACTTATCCAACACACATAGCTTCTAAAGAACATATTAAAATTAGAGAAAATAATGATTTTCCAATTGGTAGAAAATTAAAAAATTGTAATATAAATCTATTTTTCATGTAATTACCTTTCCAGAGAAAGTGAAACCCTTCACCTATTATTATTTATTTAATTTTAAGAGATTCTCGATGAAATAATTCCTTAATCAAGAATTGCAAAATAAATAAAAAAAAAACGTTTTCATTTTTCCACTCTAGTACACAAAGCGCGGCGTTAAGTTCCGCTACTCAACACGCAATGTCTTGAAAATCAGGCGGAAAATGTAGAGGACGAGGTTTTATAAAAAATCTCTGTTTCCTTTGTTACATATGTACGGGAAATAGCGAGGAGCTGAAATTAGCTCTTACAGAGAGATCTCTTCAAACATTAACTTATCTATCTTCTAATTTAATTAATTCATCACATAAACTTTTACGATGCCGTGTCTAAAACGTAACGTCACTATTTGAGTAATAACTATAATAACAGTTGTATAAATAGCTATTTTAGAATGGTCTTCTAGTAAAATATTTATGTTTATATTTATTTGCTTGTGAAATTAACTACTTGGAATTTAAAATAACGTTTGTTCTTAAGTAACTGGCATCTACTAAATGCCAGTTGAAAAAGTAGGAGGTTTTCCTTATATTATTAAAATATTGTAAATATTCTTGATAGACACTGGTATGAACTTATTTGTGACTTAAACTCTTTATACTGAAAAATATTACATACCTACGATAGATGTGTTTTGTTTTATTATTTCATGTTTCTATGACTTGTTACGAATAATACCACTGCCAGTACCACTGCGTCTGACTGTAACTTAATTGTATTTGGTGCTATCCCCACTTTAAAAAATGGGGAATAGAGTGTCTTGACACTAGGTTGTTAGACTGCCTACTCCACAATGAGTGGCTAAGAAAATCGTTCATTGTTTTTTTTATTCACATATTTCTGTCTGTCATGGCGCAGACACACAACGCCTGCCTGTAAACGCGACGGTTTGTGGGTTCAATTCCCACTTGGGGAGAATGTATTATTTTCATTTGCTTCGCTCTAGCAACAAGACAAAAACGCGGCGTTGAGTTCCGCCACAACACGCAGTCAGTCACTCGAGAGGCAGAAAGTGGGGATCGGATTATTTTAACACTGAATTCCATCTGACTATGTCTACTTCTGATATATGTATATATATATAAGAAGTATTTCAGACATTGTCAGATGGAATTCTATAATATATATATATATATATATATATATATATATATATATATATATATATATATATATATATATATATATATATATATATATATATATATATATATATATATATATATATATATATATATATATATATATATATAGAGCAATACAAGTAAATAGATGCCTTATTTTGACTTTATTGTGTATAAGAGTATTGCTATATTCTGCATGTAACAGGGCAGGCAGATTGATATTAGTGTTAAGACACTGCCTCTCCTAATTTTCGAGATATGACGGATCTCAACGCCGCATAAAAGTACAAATAATAATTTATTATTAAGGAAAAAGAAGAAATAGTTTTAACTAAAGTAGTACATAATAAGAATGTAGGTATATCCGTGGGTGGATTCCAATAAGGCCAAAAATCTATTATTCAACCCATAGACCTTTCTACGATTTAGTTAGAGAAACTATGGTAAATATTTAAGTGAATAAAAAATACACAATGGTACAATTCACACAATTGTTTTTGACAATGTGACTACAACAGCGAATCATAAAACTTTTCTTTGTAGCAAACGCTGAAATGTGAAAGTATGAAAGTTGTTAAAAACTATTTTCATAGATCTTTTTATTATTTTTCAATACATTTTTTATATTTTTAATGACGCAATATAAACAGAGAGAACCTAGTGTTAAAACATTCTCTTTTCCTTTCCTTTGTTCTTATTTCCAACCAATTTATTGATTAGTTGGTTAGTTGAGTGGTAAAACTCCAAGGCGTACTTTGCTTAACTAAGGCGAGAAAATGAAATTAAGTTATTCTCTCAAATTTGAACCCACAAACATCGCGGCTATAGTCAGAGGCTGTACCACTACGCTTTTTAGCACTAACGTTTATTATTTGTAATAAAAATACAATATATTAATGCAAAGACAGGACGTACCGTTAGTATACTCGTACATAATAAGAATGCTCTACACGAGCCTAATCCCCTGATAATAGGTATGTTATATGTAATTTATTGCCAATTATTATTACAAGCAAAGTATTTATTCGATAGATTTACCCGATTATATGTAGGTATATACCAACGCTATTACATATATGTTATATAATATGTAAGTTGTTCAGTGTGATCCTTTAAATTAAATAACGACTTTTTATTATTGTATTTTATCACCTTAAAGGGCCTTAGGCTCAAAAGTAAATGGTCTTCTGTGAGAAGACAGGTCCATATCAGGCCATATAAGCTCCTTAGAGAATATACAAATATTTTACTGTGACACATCAGCACTGATCTATTTCTAAGTAATCACAGGTTGTTCAGAGATAATTGTCGGATAGTACGTAAGAGCTATGAAAAATATGGAAAACTAAACTGGGACTGGTAATCAAGCACTGGGCTGTAGAATAAAGATGTCCATCTTTTTAGTATATCAAAATAATAATAATTATTACAAATTACCTACAAGTCGTATCACTGCTGAAACATCCTTCACATACCTTTACATGTACTATATTAATACTTGCTAAAATCTATCTATTTTAATGCGTTTCGAGTAGTATAAATAAATAATCTTATTCGTATTTAAAAATAATTTTAAATGCTATATTTACTTATTTGGCTTATTTAATTAGATAGAAATATATAGATAGTTTGAAAAGTATTCTTACTAAATCAAGATCATAACCATAAATCTAAGCCAATTTTTTATATTATTATCAAAAAAAAGACCTAAATGGAATCTTCTATATAAATACTGCTATAAAACCTATTTTAACACGTAATTATAACGATATAATACTTAGTAAAAGAGAGGTATATACTATCTGGAAATATGTAACGCATCCCTTGGGCTCGTCGAATTTTAAATGCAAAGCTACATTTCGCGTTCATATAATGTTATATTGAAAATTTACGTTTATTTTTTTGATAGCATAAATTACAGATAGTAACATTTATAATTTATTATTATAAATAATTAAATATATAAATAGTTAAATAATTAAAAGATTTAGTTGTTTTTAATTACTTTTAATTTATTTTTTTAAATCTGATTTTTTTTTATAATTTATAAAATAAAAATTATAAAACAAATTTAATTTGCCATATATAAACATATTTTTTTTATATTATATATATTATTTATTAAATTAAATATAACTATAAAAAATTATATTATTATTATATAATATTACTTACAGTACAAATCCACTTATATAAAACACACTGTATCACATACAACACGTAAGCGTTTCACGTTCGCAGCGGCACGTAGTGCCCGTAGTGGAGTCTACGCGGTACTACCGACCGAGCGATGCGCACGCTTGCAAAGGAAACACAAACTGATCTTATGCTCTATTTATTAAGACCTAGAATCGTATGTTTTGTATAATTATGATTATAAGATATTATAAGCTTAATATTTCGTTTTTTTTTTCTTTGTTATATGGTAAATTATTGGTGTTCTGTAAGCATAGACGCGAGAAACTTAATAAAATGGACTAAATTTAATTTTTATTTAATTTATCAAACAAAGAACGATGATTTATTCTCTCGAATGATAATTGATTCCACAACTATCGCATTTATACCTAGAAGCTATCAACTGCCTTTTTTATAAACATAATTCGTTCTTAATAGTAAATTGTAGTGAAATTATAGTAAATAGTAAATTCTAATGAATAAATGAACCGAATTGCCGTGTAAAATGTGAGCAAATTCTTTTGCTATCGCCGAATTTACAAATGTTCCGCATATTTTCAATCCTGTAGTAACATAATTTTAATTTCAAGTGTAGCGTAAGAAGCGAAATTTAGCATTTTACTTGTTATAGCAGTAAGTTTATTAGTAAATTTTGATTTAACCGTAAATAGTATACCTACTATATTTTTAGAATAGATAATAAAATATTTATAAACGGTCTAAGCAGGAATGCAAATAAGACAAAGGTTCTGGTATTTGAAAAAAAGGACGAAAGGACGGAATACAAGATTTTTGTGAATGGAAAGATATTAGAAGAAGTGAATGTAGTAGCATATCTGGAAACTTTGTCAAGTAGAGATAGAAGATACGAAATGAATGTGAAAAGGCGTATTGCTGTGTAAGTAACATAATTAACGGTGCCTTAGCTGCATTGTTGAGACAGCAAAACGTCAAGTATATACAATGCAGTTCTAGTGTCTACGTTGATATATGGCAGTGAAACGTGGGTATGACAATAAAACGGAAGAAGTATGAAAGAAAGATGAATGCTATCGAGATGCGATCTCTTCGGAGGATAGACGCATTTAATTCAACTGACCGAATCTGCAACGAAAAGAGACAGAGAATGGTAGGTACCAGCGAGAATGTCACAGTGATTTGACCAAGAAATGATGGTTTGGGCACGTCGAGAGAATGAGTGATAAAATAATGGTAAAAAAAGATATGTAAAGCAATATTTAGTGGTTCGAGCGATAAGGGAAGACCTCAGATGACCTTCGGAAACACAATGTCAAAGATACTGGAGGAAGGTCACGTAAAAAGAATGATCACCCTATGAGGAGGAGGGATATATAAAGAACCCCGCTATGGATAAAGCGTAAAGTTATATAGATATGTAAATAAAATATTTTATGTTCTTACTAATCAAGTACAAGATCAGATAAGAAGGAAAAATATATAAAAGGAGAAAATATATATTTACGATACATTAAATACACTGTAAGAATATTAACCTAATGCAGATATTTTCAATAAGCAGTGCCTATGAAGAATAAACGATATTGTATGAGAATTCAACCTCCAATTTATCGAATTCCGGCAAAAAGCGCATTAAGCTACTACGTTAAGCCACTACGTTCCCCACTGTCCACGTAATTTTGGAGACATTGAGGTGACGGTGTCTTGTTAACAGAGAAAGAAAAATATTCGTCTCCCCAAATGTGATTCGAACCCACGACCTCTAGTTAACTGACACAATCTAAAACAATAATATCAGTTCAATATACATACAAATAATTTAATTTAGTAGTTTCTAACTAAATATTAATAGTAACATTCTATAACGGTGTGATGTTGTAATTATTTAGACAGAATGATATTTTAGTTCGCTTCTAATAAACATTTTAGATGTTAGATCATAATCTAATTATATTGAAGTGTTAAATTTCATCTAATTTTAGTTCAATTTCATTTAATTTTTATTTGATAATAATTAAATTTGTTAAATATTTATTACATTTGCTTTGTTAACAGGGCGAGTAAAAGGAAAATAATAATTCATTCTCCCCGAGACGGAATCGATCCCACAGCCGTTGCGTTAGACAAAAGCGCGGCGTTGAGTTTTGCCACTCAACACGCAATGCCTCGAAAGGCGGAAAGCGGAGAATGGAGTGTTTTAACACTAGGTTTATTCAGCCTATGGCTCCCTCTGCCTACCCTGCTATGTATGGGATACAGCGTGATGCTAACAAAACAATATATTACTTTTGCAATGTATAGTATATTAAGGAACTACTTGATTGAAAAAATAAAATTTGTTATTTCATTTATTTATATTTAAAATTACTGACATTTCTCCGACCCTATCATATTAATTAGTTAGAAAAACGTTTCTTTTCGCAACCCAAGCATCTCTAAAAAAGATCTCTTTAATACTATCTCTATATAAAATATACTATATGAAAATTAGATATAACGTAACCCAAAATAAAATTGAAACATGTTTTTGAAACAATGACAGATAAATTCAATAAAATCGCAGCAATTCTCAATAAAGACAACAATATGTCGTTATTAAGTAATAAGCAATTAATTCATTTGAATATACTTTTTTAGTATTTGTATAATACAATGTATGCCTTGATTGATAATAATGATATCAAGTGATAAGATTATTCTTATAAAATATCCACTATGCAGTCTTTATATGGAGTATAAGATGCTTACCAAAAGTAAAAAAAAATGTATTTAGATTATTAAGAAAGCTAATATGAAATATTTTAAATTTTATTTGTGGTTTAGTACCTTTAGATTTGTCCATCTTTATTTTTGTAAGCAAATAAGATTAGCTTAAATTACAATTTAAGTTTTTCTAATGTTTTTATTTGCCAACTAAGACAAAGTGCGGTGTTGAACCACGCGACTCATCACACACGATTACGGATGCATATGGAAATTGACGAAAGGAGTTTCGCAATAATTATTTCTGTTCAATCTCCTATATACAGGATAAAATGTGAAGCTAAATAAAAATAGTATAAAGTAGGCAGTAGACAGTTAACCGAAGCCCCACAAGCTCCACGGCATTAAGCAATCTTAAACAATCACTCTATGAGCATTGAAAGTACTCTAATATAAAATAATTATATGGTAATAATATATTGCAAAGTTTTTAGGGTTCCGTATCTAAAAAAGAAAAAAAAGAAATTCTTATAAGAAATTCTCTCTGTCTGTCTGTCAAGGCCATTTTCTCCAAATGACGAGGAAGAATCAAGCTGAAATGGATATCAAATATCCAAATTGATGACATTTTAAGGCACAGTAAAAATCAAACTTCTAATATGCGGAATTCACAATCAAAAAATATGAACGTTTATGATTAATTTTTTTTGTATTTTGTAGGAAAATCGTCGTGTAAAACCTACAGGGTACTTCCAGTCATCCGAGAGTTATGAAGTTTGGTAATAAGATATAGCTTATAGTAAAATGAAAGGAAAAAATCAAATAAATTTAAATTTATAAATATGTCCCAGAAAAATATGAGCTATTACAAGCTTATACTGTAGTTCATTAAACCTAAGTTTGTCGACTCTTATTAGTTGTATTTCATTGACCTAGACTTGAGAAGTTACAGTATATATAAAGGATAAAATCTCAAATTTTATAATTTATAAGCTTAATGCAGAAATACACGAACAACAAAGAAACAAATTTATATTTGTAGTTAATTTCATACAAAATTAGTGAATACAACTGCAAATTTTAATGTGTCAATTTCTATAGGTAATCTTGAAGAAGTACGGAACGCTAGGTGCACGAGTACTACTCGCACTTGACTGATATTTTTAGTTTTATTACATACAATTCTTCACGCTATATTTTGCACATAGTAGGGAAGGTAGATAGTGATAAGACACTCCATTCCCTACTTTCTGCACTTCGAAAGTGTGCAGTTGAGTGGCGTAGATCAACGCCGCGCTTTGCCTTGTTAGCAGAGCGTAGAAAATTAAAATATTATGTTTTAACAATTTTTAAGTTATGAAAATTATAAGATATATTTCGCTACAATTAAAATTAAGTCAAAACTAATTCACAAAGTTATTACATTTTCAAATTCCCTGTAAAATTTCGAACAAAAATTTCACTTATATTTCAATACAATTAATAAAGCATCTGAAAGGTTTCAACTTTGAGATTAATTACATTCTTGTCCTTTCATTTGTATTGAAGTATTTATTAAAAAGAAAAATAAAAAATCGTCCTATAGAGCCTTTTTGACAGTTCTTCTTAGAATAAGTAAAAGAAAATTGAGTAATACGCATGAATAAAGTAAATTTGTACTAAATAAAATATAAAAAATAAGCATAAGTATGACAATACGCGGCGTGGAGATCCGCCATGAAACCTGCTATGTTTAGAATTGTGAACAGAACAGAACAGTGAAAGAATGAGGTCTCTACACTAGCTCCCTCTGCCTACGCTGTTCTACACGATATGAAAAACGTGGAAAGTAAACAGAAATAAAAGAGTGTCATTGTAATACGTACAGTGAGTAAGTGATAAGTTTGGAAATCTCATTTGGTAGAATATTTTTTTAAAGATAGATATACCCCAATCCAGTTAGAGAAAGTACAATAACAAATTTTGCCATGTCTAATGGAAAATTATTACATTTTCTTTTAGGGAAAAAAAGAAAGTTTTTAAATTTTAAATTTAAGTTACATACAACCAAACTGTGCTATGAAAGCATTTTTAGAAACTCCGCGAACAAAAGCTCGAGCCGGAAAGCCTCAATCACTGTATATTGTCTTAAAATCGGTAAGCTATTGAATGTAACGATGACTTGCTATATTTCACTTTTCCTTTTCTAATAAATATACAATAGAGAATAGAATGTTTCAAGATATTAATGACTTTAACGTCCGTAAATACACTAACTTCATAACATTTTAATGTTTTCCAATATATATATATATATATATATATATATATATATATATATATATATATATATATATATATATATATATATATATATATATATATATATATATATATATATATATATATATATATATATATAATATATATATATATATATATATATATATATATATATATATATATATATATATATATATATATATATATATATATATATATATATTTGGATGTATAGATAATCATTTGATTCCAATGTTGAAGCTATTGGACTGCGTCTGGTTGTAAGTGCAATGGTCATGGGGTTGGTTCGCATTCGGGGGAATAAGCTATTGTCATTTACCCACTCTAAGTAAGACAATGTGCGGCGTTGAGTTACGCCATTGAACACATAGAATCTTGATAATCTTGACACAATAGTAGAACACGGTACAAAATTGTGAAGTATTAAATAAGACTGGGACGAAATAGCATATAGCACCATAGCAACGTGTGTCACGCGTCATATATTTAATATGGTAGAGTGCGTAATGTTTTATTTATTGATTTAATGTACTTTATAAGTATTATTATTGAAAAATATTAACGTTCTGCACTTCTCCTGCACATAAACTATAAGTGTGGCAATAATCCCTGATCTCTTTCATAAACCGCGCAATTTTCGTAAAAAGGGGTGCAAAGTTTTTGATTCACGTATCAATATGAATGTAGATACTAGAAACAATATTTTTTTTAAATGAAAAATTAATCCTTATCCTAACACATGATTAATGTAAAGAATAATATTATTACTATAAGCATAATTTACGCAACAATGGTGTCAATAATATTGCTATAAAACGGTAACTAGTCACTATATCTGCTACATCTATATATAATACTTCCGTTACTTAGTGACTGACAGACAACGTACAGTCTAAATTATGCAGCGTATATATCCGAATTTAGTATTTAGGGTCCGTGGGGAGTGTAGGGGAAGACATAAGAGAGGATTTTCCAAAATTCCAACGGGAACGGATTCAAACGGATTTTATAATCCACGCAAATAACATTACGGGCTCATAATCAATATAAAGAAATGTTAAACAGTTCCAGCACTGATTTAATATTCCTAGCATTTATATTATTATTATTTATTTTATTCTATGTTAAATAAGCTGGCTTATACTTAAATTTCAATCAACTGTCCAATGCAAAGCCTCTTAAAGTATTAGAAAATACTTTTTCCTTTCAATGTCAATACGGTATAGAATTTTAATGATGTCCTTCGGGCCTTCAATTATCGTAGCTTTTATTTGTTTAGAATATTTCAAGACATCAAAACAAAGTGAGTCACAATGGCTCCATATAATGTATTATAAAATCTATAAGTCATACAATTCATGCAGTCAATAATGTTTATATAACAAATTGTGCTAATTATTCCAATAGTCTGGTACTACACAGTAGACGTTATTCTGTCGGAAACAGTAGCGTCAATCAAATGCCTACAAAACTTCTTATAGCGGATCTATTACAGTGTTCATTGACATGCCACATGGATCCGATTACAATTTCATGCCATCCAGGATATTTCATTTAAATTAGTCCAACCATCCGATCCCCACTGGAGAAATTTTTATTTTATTAACAAGTTTGGTATGACGAAGCACAGCCTTGAGTTTCACCACTCAACGTGATATATCTCAAATATCGGCGGTGCGTGGAATAAAGCTAAGAAAACATATTATCTTAGAAAATAAAACAGAATAATCCTCTTACGTTTTATAAAAGAACAATTTTCATCTTAACTTACATTCCACTTGGCCTAGCATAGGACATATTTATTCATAGGCTTCAAAAACCTTGACATGCATCGAGAATCGAGATGAAAATGTCCTTCTTACGTAGTCATATGAGCTCTCCTACATTATTTAAGAAATTACTAGTATAATCTGAATAGATATTACAAAATAATAATGTATTGCTAAGATTAACATTACATTCAGCTTCAGTATATATTATATTATAGTGATGCGGTCACCTCGAGCCGTATATAATTTTAACCTTGTATTAGTCTTCCAATTACTGCATTTAAAAATTGCAATCTCAATTTATTTTATTCAATAAAGAAATAAGTAATTTTCTTCATTAATAGTGCTACGAATAGTGCGAATGTTATACCCATTATTTGTAGAAAGAATATTCAAATGCCACATTCAGATCTTCTACACAATTTGAGCAACAGACTGTTAGTTTTGCGCTCATACATATGATAATTTACGCTAACAGTATGTAAAATAAACGAATGGATGAAATGAAATATATTCTGTAAAATATTTAAATGGATACAGTGTGAATATAGACCGTCATAAAGCTGTGAACCAGCGTATGACTGTTACCGATGATTGTAGGTTCGATCTCCACTTGTGAGAATAATTTATTTTCATTTCCATAATCTGTTGAGGCAAATCGCAGATAGTTCTGACAAGCTATACACATGATGTTTCATAATCAGGCGGAAGGCGGGAAGTGCAGTTTCCTAATAATAGGTTTTTCTCTGTATGTGACTAGATAGATAGTTTCCGCAATCTTAAAATGTAGAGTAAATTCAAATATAAAAATATTTAATTTTAATATGCCGATTGATTACTAGCATATGTACATACATCCATCAGATCCTGGAAACGCTACGGCTCTTAACAGGTATTTATGGAGCTCAATGGAGGGCCTTTCTCCAGTAGAGGACGTCTCCCGTCTGATATGATAATGAGGATACATAGATATTTTCACGCTTTATGCCCAGTGGAGCAGCCTGAGAAAGCAGAACACTCAACCTTACGATCTCTACATATCTTTTTCGCCACGTCCACGTTCACATTAACCCTAAGTACATGCTACCAGGGGGTCTTCATGTTTTTAACGTGATCTTCCTAAAGTATCTTTGAAACCAGAAGAAGGAAGGAGAAGGTGTTCCAGAAGGTCAACCGATAGCTCCCACTACACCCCTTACCATTAAATCTTATTCTTCTTGTAGCGATCCCTGCTAGTAGTTGAGCTGCGACAGTCGATTCACCTCGAGGCTGAGGTTGTTTCCTTAAGTCCCACTAAGTCTATATAAAAAAGTCCCGATGATTTTCTTGCGCCGGTTCTTCTTAGGTCTGAGGCATTAACTTTAGTAAACCGGTGGTAATGTTTTGACGTTCAAAAAATTAATCATGTATTCTTACATTGAATAAAATTATTTGAATTTGAATTTAAGGTGACGTGCACAGGTGCATCTCAGCCGGTGCGAGAGGTGGCAACGAGTGTGGCGTCCGCAACCCAACATGAAATGGCGGAAAATGGAAGACGGAGCTACAAATTTTCACATTCCTATTTTTACATACAGATTGATAAATAATTGTTTATTATGTTCTGCTAACTGCGAGACCTTAGAAGTTTATCTTAACCAATGTAGTTAATACAATATCTTGTACAATCATAAATAATTAAAACTGAAAAAATAAATAAGAGCCTTACCCATTGTACTTAAGCAGGTTTTTAACATGAGATCAAGATGCGAATATAGAATTAAGGCGAAAATGTAGAATGGTGACAAATTCGGGATAAAAACAAAATATATTTTTGTTATTGTTGTTATTTTTGTTATATATTTTTATATAATATAAAAAAACATAATAACACATAATAAACAAATTATTAAGTTCTATTTTTACTTATGTTTTTTTTATATGTATTTACATGTGTGTGTATATATATGTATATTATTATATTCTCCACTTATTTACTTATTTTTGCATTACTTTAATAGTTTTTACATCTTACCTACTGTGCTCCTAATATTAAATCATTAAATATAATGGGTGTCTGGAACAGATCACTTTTAAGTGATAAAGCCACCATTGCACATAATGTCAATTTAAGTGTAATTTTTCTTGTTAATTTGTAAAATGTTGTGTTTATAAAGTAACGCCAATAATATAAAAAAATTGTTTAATTTAGTCCAGGTCTTTGATTATGGCGTTTGCAAAAGCTTTTTTTATATGATGATATAAAAAATAAGACCGAGGGCCGTCATGTTGCAAGGGTACAGCTTCAGGCCTGGTAAAAGCAAAGGCTTGTGGGTTCGATTCCCACTCGGGAAAGTGGGGTACAGAGTATCCTATCAGTAGTTTCCTTCTGCCAACGGTTCCTCTGCCTACCCTGCTATGGGCAGGATACAGTGAAATTGAAAGAAAATTGTTAAGACAAAATACTAATCAATATGTCATTATAGTAGCTAAGTCACGTTTATCATTTCATACTTAATGTAAGATATAATAAGAGTATTCTTACAAAGCAAAATCCAGCGATGTATTATTCATTTGTAGTAATAAATTCTGGTACTTTATCATAGCATTCACATTTCGAGATGAATAGTGAAATATAAATAAATATATAAGTAGATATCGAAGCACCTGCCTCTTATAAGCTTCAGGTATAGGCAGCATAACGCTTTTTACAAATTATAGCAGGGTTGGCAGAGTACCTAGTGCTAAGACACTTTACCCACTTTTCGCCTAATTTTAGAGAAATTGGAAGTAAGTGATGTAACTCAACGTCGCCATTTTTTGCAGTAAAAAGTAAAGCTGTCTAGAATATTGCTGATTTTTTATTGAATATTAAAAAAAACGTTCATAAGATAAAATTGTAAACTTATAAACAGCATAGGAACAGAGTTATTATTGATAGTATGTTTATTTTCTATGGTTAATGTCTCCAAAATATTGTATTGATTTTCTGTATATTTTAATGTAATAAAAACGGATAGTAGGCTTAGGAGTAAATTATTATGCGGTAGAAATGAGAGTGCAAAGTATAATAACGAGATCTCACGATATTTATAGATATTTTACTTAAAGATTCGAAGAAACGGTCTCCCAAGGGGTCCTTGTATAATATTTCAAATTTGATTAGGCAAATGAGTAGCTCGGACAGAGAAACCGTTAATGCGAATTTCGAAAGAGCCCCTTGAGCCTATACTTGAAGCGCAATCCCGAGGCACTGTACTCTTTTCTGGTGACTCGAGTCGAAGTTTTTTCTCTCTAGGAATATGTACTTTGCACTGTTTTCCTTTAAGTTTGGAGAGCTTGACTAAAACTTGGATGGATTTCAACGTTTTCGTTTGGATCTGGAGCCAATAGGATTGCATTATTGAGGCCGTCGTGGCGCAGTGGCACAGCGGCGGCCTGTAAGGAGCCGGAGAACATTCTCACTTAAGCAGAATAAATTATTTTTTCGCTCTAGTAAAAAAACAAAGGGTGGCGTTGAGTTCCGCCACTCAACACGAAACGTCTTAAAAGGCGGAAAGCGGGGAACGGAGTGTAACTTAACAAACTAAGTAAGGAAAAAAAAAATTTTGACACTTATGGTGATTCAATTATGAATGGTTTTCATATTTTTTTTCTTATTATTCTGCTTCATAACACGAGGTAATGTACTAGCCTTTTTTTTTCTTTTTTTTTTTTTTTTCGCTGGGAAATGCTTTTACGCAGACCATCCCTGAGTAGGACACTTGTGTCCTACAGAGGAATGGTACTGTGGGACTCATCGAACCCGACACTACCCACTAAAACCCAGCGGAAACCCTCTCCACCTATATGAGATGCTGCAGGATCGCTTGCGCCTTCTCCTTCTCCTACCTCCTGGTCTACAACGGCGGAGCAGATCTGCGTCCACGCTAAGCTCGCGCGCACGCTCCGCGGCCTCCTTCTGTGCTATAACAGATTCCCAGAAGGAGACTGCTACAGACCAGTTCCTCTCACTCTCCAGCATGGCTTCCATCATACTAGACAGTGAGAGATCTCTACCCACTACAGCCATCAAGGCGTGGCGTTGCGGAGCCCAAGCGCAGCATTCAGCCAGAGTGTGATGCGCCGAATCAACGGAGGCATCATACTCGTGGCACGCTGGTGACATCTCCCGACGCGCAATCTGATGCAAATATTTGCCGAAGCAACCATGCCCCGTCAATAACTGCACCAGTCTGAACGTCAGGACGCCAAACCCCCTTGTCAACCAGCGCTCTAGGTGGGGGCGAACCACCCCCACCGTCGCCAGTCCTGCCATCGGTGAACCCAGGTCCTCCCTCCATCGCCGGATCAGGGCTTCGTCTGCTCTCTTCCTGATCCGCCCTATAACCTCACTCGATGGTTGCTCACCTCGCGACCGCTCACTTGCACGGAATGCGTGAACTCTGGCGATCAATTCCGCCTGCAGCTCCCAAGGCGGATCGCCCACCAGGAGTGTAGCCACAGTCCACGACACTGTCCGGTATCCTCGAATAGCTCTAACCGCTATGACCCGCTGCACTTTACGCAATTGGGTCTTGTTATGAACGGAGAGAGCATCGGCCCACACAGGAGCGCCGTAAAGTGCCATGGATTTCAACACACATACAAACGTCGACATGTAAAATCGGGCCCTCCGATATTTGGCAGTAATCTACCGACGGCCCCGGCGGCGTTCACAAGCTTAGGTGCAAGCTGAGCGAAGTGCTACTTAAACAACCATCGACTATCCAGGGTTAGTCCCAGATACTTCATCTGGGGCCGTACCTCCACCTCCTGGCCCTGGATGCGCAAAGCAGCCCTACGTGGGGGCCTTTTGCGAGGGCCATGAAAAAGTAGGGCCTCAGTTTTAAGCATAGAGACCTTCAGACCCAGCGCTTCGATGCGGCCAATAACAAGACGCGTGCCGGTTTCAGCCAAGCGTGCCGCCTCCTGGTAGGATGGACCTCGGGCCGTGACCAAAGTGTCATCCGCGTAACAGATGATACTCATCCCAGGAGGAAGACGACAGCGCAGGAGCCGATCATAACCCATGTTCCACAGTAACGGGCCCAAAACCGACCCTTGTGGAACCCTACAACCGACACTTCGTTGACCAATCGGGCCATTTCCCCCAATCCATATGACTACTCTATCTTGGAGGTAGTCATCTAACAGCCGCTGGAGATAGAGAGGCACCCCATGGAACCGCAGTGCCTCTCTTAGCAACTCAAACGGCAGACTGTTAAAGGCATTGACCACATCTAACGAGACGGCGAGAAGAACATCTGTCTCTGCTGTAGCAGCCAACGACCGGGTTTTCAAGGCGTTCAGGGCATCAATGGTTGACCGACCGGCCCTGCACCTGAACTGAGCCTCTGAAAGGTCGGGAGCCTACCCTCTCTAGGTGTTGAATAAGACGGAAGGCGATGATCTTCTCTAAAAGCTTGCCTATATCATTCAGCAGCACAATTGGCCTATATGCGGAGGGAGAGTCCAGAGGACGCCCCTCCTTGCGCAGCAGGCACAATCCTCCTACCTTCCAAGTCTTCGGAAACTGTCCAGTTAATAAACATTGATCGAATAGTTTCCGAAGTTTGTCACTAAGGTATTCCAGGGCGATGCTTAAAACTCTACCTGGAATACCATCTGGTCCAGGAGCCGTTTTCTTGGCCTTCAATCTCCTGAGCGCCAAATTCATCTCCTCGTCAGTTATGCAGGGAACCACCGACACCTCCTCATATTCGGAAATTGGAGCCATTCTAGGAGGGACATGCCTTAGCGGCTCTGGAAATAGGACCTCCACAAGACGTAGAAGAAAACTTGGTGACAGCGTTTCTGTTAGAGGAGCACCCTGCACGCGGAGATTTTTCCGTGCGGCGAGATAGGGGCGTCCCCATGGAAACTTGCTAAGACCCGCTAAAAGTTCCTGATAGGCCTTACGCTTCGCAAGCCTAAATGCAAGCTGCAGAGCCTTTTTGCTTTCTTTGTACATGCCCTGCAGCCGGCTTTCAAGAGCAGGGTCGAGTCCGTCTCTCCTTCTACACCCTGTGTGCGTACACTGTCGGGCCCGATGACAGGTCGCCCGCAGTGCAGCAATCTCGGTCGTCCACCAGTACACTTGGCGGCGGGCTGGTCTTCGCCGGGCTCTCCGCATGGCAGCATCGCATACCTCTGTTATTTTACTGTGTAGCTGGCCTGATAACACTTCAACATTGTGGCCATTCACCATATCGCTTGGAAAGCTCCACTTTGCCACAATCGCAGCCTCTTTAGCTAAGTCTACGTTAAGCTGGCTGAGAGCCCACCTTGGGAACTTTTGAAATGAGCCCCTGCGTTGGAGATCTCAAACCTAATATAAAGATGGTCTGTCAAGGTCTCCACTTCCTCTTCTACTCTCCAATTCCTTATATAATGCGCGACGGATTACATTCAAACCTTACCGCTTACATTCAAACATTGCCACTGCGCCACTACAGTCTTAATCTCATTTCCCCATTCCCAAAGGAATCCGAGAATCCTTCTACCTCCAGTTGCGGCTATTCTAGCATAGGCTATGTATGTCCGTCAGTCAGTCACTCAGTAACGGAAGATTAAAGTGTATATAAATATACGTATAGGGCAGTTAGGTCTTATACGTATCTAAAGAATTATCCAAATTTAGAAAATTATTAAAATAAAATATTTCTTAAACATATTTGTTACATGAATATAATGTTTTATTTACGTTTAATATTATGTATCATATATTTATTGTGTGGCCTCTAGACTCAATCGCAATCATCGTTTCGTTTATTATAAATATAAATCTCGCTAGCTTGGCTAGTAATTTTGATAGTATGATATTATAGATATAGATACGTGACCGAGCATAATGAACATATGTTCATGCCACAATACGTTTATTGGATTATTGTTAGCTTATTTTTTTGTTTCCAAAGCGTATTTTTTTATTTAAAACATATACATTTAAAAATTTCAAGTTGTAAATGCTTTTGAATTTAATTAAGCGCAATGGTACTTGTTGGCTGGATGGTACTTCTGGATTCCACCCAGAAATGTATTTATCGTGTACTATGTGAATTGTTGACAATCTGTAATATTATTATAATATACAGGAAATTCAGACCGTAGTGACATATAATAAGATTTACTGTATACGAAGTAAATAGCCGAAACGCATTAAAATACAGGCGTATAATAGGAAACGAGAGTGTCTTGACTCTAGATTCTCTCTCCCCGCTACATATGGGATAAAGTGTGAAGTCTGAATAATATATGAATCCATAACATTTTATCATATATGCAAATATTTTTAACTTTATTTGTTACATATATGTATGTGGCTTTTTTATTTTTTACGTTTATTTACGGCTTTTTATATGTTAATGTGTTGACTGCAATCGTTTCGTGCCATTTACAAACTTATACTGTAACTTCGATGCTAGTAGAAGTGAGTATAATACTCATTTCATCCGTTAAAATATATGATTCGTAAAATATCTATCTGTCCATTAGTTTTAACAACTTACCTTTATTTCTTCTATTATAATTATATGAGACTTAATTTTATTATATATAAAGAGTGTTCTCACATCATATGCAGTTGATACAGAAAGGTGACATTGTGAAGTCGCGAAACTTAAATCCGTACTATGTCTAAACAAACCACGTATCCACAAGCCACAGCTTTATTGAAAATACTAAATAAAAGCTTTCAGGAACGCTAGATGTTTTATTTTAAACCTTGAATTCCTTCTCTCCTTCTCGCATAGAGTATAAGTTAATCAAAGAAAACATAGTGTTAAAACACTCTATTCTCTATTTTTTCACAAATTCGACGAGAGTGGTGTGAGTTCAATGCCGCTCTTTGTATTCTTGCCAGAGCTTATCACATTTACAGTCAGACGTTTTACCACTGGGCAACAATGGAAAAATGAAATTAGTTAGAAAATATAAACACACTATTCAATATATCTAAATGGAACCTTAAGACTTTATTAAAATAATTTTATAACCTTTCGCCATCATAATAAAGTTTAAATTTGCATAAAAGCATTAATATCATTATGTAGTAACATTTTCTAAGATACTATTTTTATTGTTGCCTTGGACAAAGATTTAGATGAAATAAATGAAATATGTTTCTAATTTCAGAGGAATAAGAACTAATTTGGTTTGGCATCTCATGAAAATTCTCTTTCAAACGCCGCGCCGTGTAATTTAGTTGAGGACAACTTGCATCTTATAAATGTTTTATACAAATTTATTTATAGCCGACGTTCTTTTTAAGTTATACCTGGAGTGAAGAAATAGTTAAAAGTAGGCAGGAGTAGGGCGAGTAGGAAAATTCATATTATATATATATATATATATATATATATATATATATATATATATATATATATATATATATATATATATATATATATATATATATATATATATATATTACAAAAAATATGACCAGTTCTGGTGATTTTTATGATTCCGTATCTAAAAGGTCCCTATCACTAAGCTGCTGCTGTTTTGTATTTCTATTGCCGCTATAACATCAAATATTTCGTCAGCAATACCTATCGTAAAATAGGTGCGGAACCCTTGCGCGCGCGAGTACTACTCTCACTTGATCAATTTATTTTCCTTAGTTTAGAAACTTATGTGGTTGGTTCCAGGATGTTGTCATCTAGTCAGTGTTTTGTAGGTAGAGAGACCTTGATTAGACAGTTTGCCACTTTTCGCCTAGGTCATACACACATTATATGCTTAGTGACGCGACTCAAAGACAAAAAAAGACTATATAAGTACTCTAGTGGATAAATCCAAACAATATCTTTAAAGTCAAACGACTATATACTACTATTACTATATAAGACTACATGATGGTCTCTCAATACTTTCCAAAAGTCAGTATTGAATTCATAATTTGTTGCATTTCGAAATACGTCTCAACTGCATCAAAGTGACGTCATATTGAATACAAATATATATTGTATATTATATAGTACATTGTATAGTATCATATATTCATATATTGCTTATACAAGCGTAAGTGGAAAACGAAGTGCAGCTCTATCATTCATAGCGTGAAGATAATTAATTAATTAATATTCATATGAAATGTAAGCGTTGGAAATGGCAAATTGAATTTTATAATTTAATTTCATTATTTTTCCATAGATTTCTTTTTATATATAACTTATTTTATAACCCACAGGGTTGGATTCCCGATAGTTATTGTTAGATGTTAATTAAAATGTCTGGATGTATTAAATATAAGACGTAGTCCTGCAATTTCGTTTGCGTGAAATATAAAACGTATAACCCAGCGTTTTCCCGTTCCCGTTTGAATTACGGGAAATCATCTCTTTGTGCTCCCCTTCACTCCCTAATATCCTTAAATGTCAAACAGGCTATCTACGCTTAGTAGTTTCGGCTGTGCGTTGTCTTTCAGTTAGTCAGTCAGTGAGTCATTCAGAAACGGAAGAGTTTTATATAAATTGATTTAAGGCCTTAAGGATTTAAGGCCTAGTGTCTCAGCTTTTGACTGCCAATGCTATGGCAGTGGGTTTGACCCCGATACGGGGTAAAGGATTATTTCATTTCCAAAATTGTATTTAGAATACTTAATTACCCGTAAACAAAAAGTATGTATATATAAATATCTACATTTATATCGATTTAATATTTATAGAAACCCGACAGTTGTTTCGATTTCCTGTGTCTGGTAAAAAAATCAAAGTATGGCGTTGATTTTCGTCCACTCAACATGCAATGGCTCGAACATCAAGTGGAAAGTGGGGAATGAAGTGTCTTAACACTAGGTTCTACACTGCTATATATAAGCTAGGTTATATATTTATTTCATTTCTTTTGACATATAAAATAATATATGACTTCATATAATATAATAATATATTGTAACTGAAAGGCGGTCATATTATACTTCAGACGTAAAGATTTAAGAAAACAATCGCCTCAAGTTGAATAACTATTAAGACCTCTGTTTCCTTCAGATTGTAGTTAACGAAATTAGTTGTTAGTTTTTTATAGATTAAGGTTTTTCTTACGAATTATATTATAGTTTCAGTGTAGTAATAAAATGTCTATCTGTGCGTACATTCGGTAAAGGAATTTTCGAAACACTGTACGTTGGGTGGCGGAACTTGCTTTATTTTACTTGAAAGTAGTTGAAATATATGTTAGTGATTCTCCGAAGTAGTAATAGGAACACACCCATAATCGTATTCACACAAAAATCCTCTATTTTTTTTATATTATTGAATGAGCCAAATAACATGTCATACAGTATCAAGAGCTTACAAAAAATGATTTATTTCTCTCGCATGTAGCATGGAAGACCGAAAGAATATATATAAAGTGAGTACCTGAGTCCAATTATCGCTTACATTCGAGATATTGCGTGTATAAATCTTGTGCGGCGTCCCAAGTCGTGGCCTTGCATTTGAACAGGAAAGAAATGGAAATAATTCTTCCCCCTAAGTGCGTGAAAGCGTTTACAGTCAGATGTAGTGTGTTATTATTAAAGTAAAAAATATTTCTGTCAATTTAGAAACCACTAGCCTCTAGTAATTAAAATTTACATTTATTTTCACTAACACTGGAAATGCATATATCCAAATCAAAACATTTTATATTTTTAAATGGCAAGTGATGAAACACTTTCAAGTGCACTTGAAACACGCGTACTATTTCATATATTTTTTTCATTTCACTAAAATAAGAAAGTTAGTGCTGGACTTTACGGTACAAAATCAACGCCATATATATTAGAAAAAAAAAACACAATTGTTAAATTTGCTCTTAATAATGGTGTTACCGGGAAGTATTTCCAAAAACATAATTAATTAATAAATTTCCAATACTCAACAGCTTCCACAAAGTCATCCAAAATTCTATTTATATAAATATTATCTTAATTAATACTTGGTTTAGGCGAAGCAGCTCAAACATCTGTTTAACTTTATCATTGTATACCAATAGTCTTTAGGAGCTCTTAATTGTGTGTACCAGAGTGTGAGTAAGCAGTACACGAGTTAAGGGAAGAAAGCAATTAACCCACTTTTATTAACACCGTATTTTACGAGGCTTTTATGACGTACATTTACATGTCGTTGCAGAATAAATTTATGTTTAAGTATACAATTTTAAAAGAGATATGCAGTAAGTAGTAATTAACAGTATGATTTATATAATATATTCGAATTTCATACTAATTTCAATAAAAAATTTGATAGTTTAATTTTGTTCAGTAAATGTTTATCAGTAGATTGTTACAGCTTCAGTATGTAATCAATATACCTATAGAAAAGTCCTTTTTTAACTTTCCAACTGAATTAACTTAAAGTAACATTTTGCCAATTTGTATTTAATATACTTTATATATATATAGTGGATCAATTGCCACCCCAAATTATTTATTTATTGCCGCGCTAGAATATCATACATTTGTAATTAGTACAAATTATTTGTGTTACTAAATAAATAAGCAAATAAAATTTCTGGAAATGGAAATCAAAGTCTTTAAAAAAGCTAATGCCTTAAAATATACTAGCATTAATATAATTTTACTATATGATTGCAAAATGTGTCAGAATGTTAGGAAACGCCCGCATTATAGGATATATTTACCTTTCCTAACTTGTTGCTGCAGCTTCTCTAGCATGTAAAATTCTACAATAGATGACTATATATTAGAAAGCTTAGATTTATATTTTAAATACAAATTATGATATTTGAATTACATGTTAATGAATGAATTACATCAGTATGCAATAATCCGGGACGACGGAGCGTCTTAGCATTAGGTTCTTGAGCCTACGGTGCCCTCTACCTCCCTTGCTATATATACCGTGCGGGATACAGCGTGAAGCTAACAGAAAATCAGTATACAATAAATAATTAATTCTTTTTAAGAGTATGATTTTCTAAAATGAAATTACAAAACGAAAATTATCAAAATTATATTGTTCTATACATATTTTTTTTCTACTTAGTGATTTATCCTACACACAGCAGCTTATAAGCAGAGAGATAAAGATATCAAGAGTCCGTTTTAGCCCGAAATCTAGACATTACTTGTTGAGTGGCGGAACTCAACGTCGCACCATCGCCGAAATATCTAAAAGAAATAATTTAAATTAAATATCTTTAATCACGCTTAAACATTATATTAACACGTTACGAATAATTACGTTTATTTGAATTGTGTCGCGGGTGTTTCCTAATTGTTTGAGTTCAGACTCTATTAAATATTGACACTTTGTAATGGCCCCAAATATATTTACCTTTTCAAGTCAATTTTGTATAGCTTTTGTATAGCTTTTGTATAGCTTTTGTATAGCTTATTTGGTTTTTTGTGTCTATGGTGACACAGTAGAAGATGTATACTGTCTCACTTTCGTATACTTTGTGTGGCTTTGAAAACCAAAACTATTACTTATAGATACATAACATATATATACTTATATATGTATATTTATGTGTGTGTGTGTGAGTGCGTACTAACACTATATTCTCTTTGCTTTCTTACCTAGAAAATAGATCACAAAATGTTAATCATATAAAATTTTTGGGCCAAAATTGCCAAAATGGGCCCAAATTTTGGGCTCTTTTTGTATCATCGTCTATGTACAGTATGGAATAATTGAATTTTGGATTCTCAATGCAACTTTAGGAACAATATTTAATTTAATTACACAGGTTAGGTACCTGTTCTAATTCCAGGATTTTAATATCAATTCAGATATGAAGTTGAACTTCGTTGAAGAACCCTTAAGCGTACAACTCATATAAGCTCAATGGACCGTCATCCGAAAGCTCAATAGATTCCAGAGAGAAACCAGTACAAAAGTTTAATCCCACCACTGTTACAATCTACTTACTTACTTCTAAACTCGTTAGGAAATGCAGTTACAAGACTCTAGTTCGAGATAACAACGGTAGAAATGCCTTTCTATACAGTTCAAGTTCAAAATGAATATCTTTTTTTATTGTTTTTCCCAACACCTTTTATTTGTAGGATATATGAAGATAATATAAATCCTTTTTCAATATTAAAACATAATTTAATTTTCATTTTATCAAATTTTTCGTAAATAATATTTATATAATTATTTGGTGACATTTAAGAACACCAAATTAAATATTTTTTCTTATCATTTTTATCTTTCTATATACTTCGAAGTTAGGTTTCTCCGCCCTAACACAATATTTCCTAAGATTATAAATAGAGAGATTTTATACATAAAGAAAACATAAAATTTGAACGCAGCGAGATTTGAAGCAGCCTCATGGAAATCGTCCAAACGCTCTGACCACTAAGCCATGCGTTGTTTCTCACGCTGCATTGAAAATTTAAGTATTTTTTTATCTTTGGTATGGATTAATAATTTAAAAATCATTAAAATAGAGAGAATTTAATTTATTTTCTATTTTAAAATACACAAGTTTATTCCCTTACACAAACCCGATGCATCATACCACTTACATACAAATGTATGTTGACATTCAAATCGCATTAGGGCCTATTGTTGGTTGCATATTACCAATTCAAATTTCCCGCGAGAGTGCATGGCAACCCACTTTATATCTACAAATAAAACACATTACTCATTCATAATTTATATAATATTAAAACTATCGTAGTGGGTTCAATATTAAGAGAAGCTTTATTGAGTGGCGGAACTCAACGCCGCAATTGTCAGAATAAATAAATTAACATATATATATATATATATATATATATATATATATATATATATATATATATATATATATATATATATATATATATATATATATATATATATATATATATATATATATATATATATATATATATATATATATATATATATATTTCTGGGACTCGAAGGCTTTTATAGTATCTTTAAAGAAACTTAATTATTTTTTTCTAACTCGACACGTTTTGACTCTAATATTCGGTGAAAAGAGGGAAACAGAGTATTTTATTACTAGATCCCTTTTACCAATGCCACTATGTGCGAAATAAAGCTATAAAAAATAATCAGTTTCTTAGTTATGACACATTTTTCATGTATCAGGTGTTCTTTCTGTAGTCTCATATAAAATATATGAATTCATTAAGAAGGTCGCCTTGTCCCAAAATATTAAAGCATCTGATGTTTTACTATATTAGAATTTGTTACATTAACGTCTTTTTTAGCAGGAGGTATAGTATTAAAGAAATAAAATAAAAATGGTAAAAGTTAAAATTTTATATTTATACAAAATTCAAATAGAATTTGTTGACCGATTGATGAATTGATCAATTATTTGTCCAATAATTGTGATTTTTTATTAAATTTATGAATAGTAATTAATCAAGTATTGTTATAGTTAGCATGAATCTAATGAGAATTATAAATTATAAATTTAAATATATTTAGTATTATTAGACACTGTTAAATTATCAAAATCCAAATAAAAAGAAACACGCAACTTTATAATTAGAAAAGAAATCCGGAAACAGCTTGTCGAAAAATTTATAATTCATCTTATGGCAGCTAAATTAAAAAAGTTTATACAAATTATTACCTAAAGCATATTAAAAGGTGATTGTAATCATTGTATTTTATTTCTCAGCCTATCATAGTCCACTGCTGAATATAGAGCCTTTAGTAGTAGAGCGACAATTATTTTAGTCTTGAGCAGCTCTCATGCATTCACATGACTCTATATAGATCTCTATAGAGGTCTTCTATCTCTCTATAGAGGTACTTTATTACTGTAGGTTATTTTCAATTAAGTCCTTTTTTGTATATGCCAACAATTGTTTAAATTTCAATACAAGAAGTTGCAACATCGATTCAATATAAAAATTTTGATAGAAGAAACTATAGTAATTAGGTCTTCATTATCAACACCTGGCTCATATAAAGGCGTGTACAGCAAAAATATTTTATGATCCTAAATTATTTTCCCTTTACTTCAGGAAGGTTAGGCAGTTAAGTGGCGGACGTAATGACCCAAGCAGCATGGCTTCTTTATAGCCACTTTACTTTCAAACCTACACCTGGTTACCACCCATATTGCATAATATATGTAAATTAACATACATTCTTGGCTTATTTGTAAAATTTTAGTCCAAATTTGGTTTTACTTCGAATATAATTGACTAACGATGCATGACCGGTCTGTCTCCGATTTCGGCAAAAATAATAAAACAGCTAAAACACATTTGTATAAGGGTACAGCGGCTGACTGTAAACGCGATGGTTGTTGGTTCGATTCCCGTCTGAGAAAATTAATAGTTCCCATTCCCTCGATCTGATGACACTATTTGGAAATTTATCAGGAAGCGAGGAACAAAGCGTCTTAACACTAGGTTCCATCTGTCTAACCTGCCATAAGCAGGACACACCGGGAAGACAAAAAAATAGAAAGAAGTTAACTTACCCATCTGAATAAATGAAATTCACAGTGAACTTCTTTTGAAGAAAGCGAAGATCTTCTACACTACAGGTTAATCAGTAATTAATTCATATGACTAGGTGATATTTTAGCAGCATTAAATAATATACTAAGGCAGGGAAAATATGGTGTCAACGTACTCCATTCTCCGTTTTTCTTTTAAACTGGAGACATTGTGTGTCTTAACAGAACTGAGATTTTTTTGGGATTCACGCTGTGTCCCGCATATAGGAGAAGAAACACTCCGTTACTCGCTTTCCACCCTCCGAGACAGTATGTGTTGAGGTGCAAAACGCAACAAGACGCTTTCTCTTGTTACCAGAGCAATGAAAATTAAATTAAATCGTTCTCCCCGAGTGGGAATCGAACCCACAACCGTCGCGTTTACAGTCAGATGCTGTGTCGCTGCGGCATGACAGTTATAAATTTCGAAAGAAGGAGTGGATATTGTTTACTTAACTTTTTGCCTCAAAATTATGATGATGATTTTATATAAAAACATTTAAGCACAGAGTAAACGAGATTGTCTTAATATACACACATATCGTGGCAAAAAATACTAAATACAATCTGATTACACTGCCGCTTAGTTAATGTAAAAAGTAGCTAGTTATTTACGGCAAGAGCTCTTCCCGCCACTTAGCAAGACTGATTACCTCGAAGAGTTCTTTGCGAACAAAATGTGAAGAGACTTTTTATAGAGATGAATTAATGTTGTTCCTAAAAATAAGAAAATGCTTGTTTAAAACGTGTCAATTTGTTGTTTATAGTGGCTCAGTGTATCAAACTGAAGTTTGTAGGTTTGATTCAGTCCCGAGAAGTTCTTATCTATACATAAAAATATATTTTTTCAAGTTGATGTAGTTATTTACATTTTGCTAAAATATTTTTAAAAATGTCAATTTCTGTACGTCTTTCCATGTTTCCAAAATATTTACTAGAATATGGAGGAAGGTATAGGAGACTATATTATGGACTAGGGTATAGGCTACTTTTTATTCTAAAACACCACGTTTACCTCACACGAGTTCCTTTCATCCAAATAAAATATTGCATTTAAAATGATCATTATTATTTTTGTACATATATGTTTCATCATTTTTCATAAACAAAATGATTTCAATGAAATGGTTCCATCATCATCATATCGGCCGTTAGACGTCAACAGCTGGACAAAGGATTCC